>JAVTVY010041597.1:0-17757 GCA_036873755.1 Hanleya hanleyi | reverse complement strand
CTGCCCGTGTGATCTCCAAATATGGCAAGTTGTTGTTGGTTCGGAAATCCCTCCTTTCATCTAGGAGCACCCTCTTACAGAGGTATTTAGAAGCTTGCAGTAACCCCGCCGCTTACTAGGGTGGTCGAGACAGGGTAGGGTGTATTGATGTGGTGGGTGTATTGATGTTAATTTGATTCGAATAGCCAATCAAATTTGAACTTTAAAGAGGTCATTGCACTTCTCCTAATATGGACCACGGACTATTTATAGTGCTATGACATCACCAGACCCGTATTCTGATCAGATAATGTGTTACGTTCAGCCAAGGCAACACGTGTAGTGTTAGACTTGGGTAAGCGAAGATGTTAGAGTGTTAGAAGACCCAACAGTAAATGCATGCAGGAAACCATGTAATTCTCAAGACCAATCCCTTCACACTTAGCTAAGGATAAATGTAGAAAAAATAAATTCACACTCACATCAGTCAAAATAGTTATATACATGTAGTTGCCGTTATGTTGACGAAAAGTTGAAGTATTGTTTATTAGAACGTTCATTTTATTAGAATTTTGCTCGGATAGATAGATTGAGGATTTCATGTATTGCAGTATGTTGAGAATATAAAATTGTTCAATTGGGAATTATTTTCCAATGTGTAAACAGTAAGTATTAATTGTTCGTTGAGGAACAGTGGATTTGTTGGAAAGAGAGCATTACTCAAATGAATATGTAGCTGTTTCTCTACGATTCTGTAACACATGAAATCAATTGGAATGTTGTATGTAAATTACAATGATTTGGCATAATGTGTCTTATTCTTGGTGAATATTTTAGAGAATATTGAAATAAACAATTGGACACTTAACTATCAAGTTGTCATTGTTTATTATAGGATTTATAGGACCTAGCCCATTCTGTTTCAGAGACTGTAGCGCCCGTCACAAAATATGTAGCGCCCGTCACACTGGGATTTTCAAATTCATGTTAGCAGATAATAAGAGATGGGGCAAACTGTTCTTCAACCATGAATCAGTATTCAGTACCTTACTATGCCATAGTTCAGTTCAGTTCAATCGTAAATTCCCCCTTTGAAGAGAGGCACCTCTTTCGAGTAAAATTTGGTTAAAAACAGTTTAAAACACAAAATATACGTATGGAAAAAAGAAATAATGATAAAATAAGCATTTTCGCACTGGGACACCAAATTTGCAACAGTTCACTGTTTCGCCATTGTTTCACAGGTGAATTGTTCAGCAAGTAGACTTAATACATGCAGTTTGTTATATGAGGACCGCAGATTGGAACCCACACATTAGGCAGATTTAGAGAGTAAGCAACACAGTTCGCCTATGGTGAAGACAGTAGGTTAGAACCCTCATAAATTTCTTCATCACAGGTATGCAAAACTCATGTTGCTCACTTTTCTGGATGAAGTATGATGGATTAACGATAAAATTGCAAATGTCTTGTACGGTGTTAACCCCGTGGCATACAGCTTGATTACAGTTATGGCATATGGAGTGGAGAAGCTCTGGCATGTATTTCTGTCGGATTTCTGACAATATAGGACACTTGACAAGGAAATGCTCACGATCTTCCGGTTCGGAGTTGCAGAGTTTACATGTTGGATTCACACTGTATTGGTTGAAGGCAGCACGGTTGGACTGCAGAATATAAGTGCCGGTGAGTATCCGAAGTCGAATTCTTAGACGTTGCACATCACACGGTGAACTAGAGACTGACGAGACTGCAGGATGCATTTTGGTTAGACAGTTTGAACGTGGATGCAGGTGTTTAAGTGACGGATACAGTTGTGCTCTGAAGAGCAGGTCTTCTGTCCAGAATGATGTAACTGCTCTGCGAGTCACTGTTTTCCATCTGTACTTGCTCGGTGGGTCATTTAGAAGATCATGGATGGAAGGCAGGAGATATACTGCCAGTAGGTTACGCACCAGCGAGAACCAACTGCTCTGGACGTGACCTTTCATTATAACTTGTCTAACAGCTATGTCATGCTCAATAAATTCGTCGTTCATGCTGAGAAGTAGGGAGAATATCCGCAGATGAAGTTTGGCTGTCAGCGGTAGGGTGGCAGCAAGAATATATGGAGCAAGGTCTGCAACACGTGTAGGTAGGGAGAGGATCTCTTTTAAGGTCTTCTTATAAAAAATTTCCATCCTCTTCATCTCTTTATCGTTCGGAGGAGTCACATGTAGTCCGTGAAGAAGGACTGGAACGAAGTAAATTTCCAACAGATGGCACGAGGTACTGGAGTTGAGTCCATTCTTGCCATGGAGGCCGGACCCCATCAGGGAGTACAGCACTCGTCTGGCTTTCATGATATTTTGGTCGACGGTTAACTTAGCTGATATAAGGGAATTGTCTCTCAGAATTACAACACATATAAGGGAAATGGGAAGAGGTGCCGACATACTGACAGAGAATACCCAGGTGTTTTACAGGTTCAAATGCGGGAAGAGTCTGGCCATGAAGCTCTAGCAGATGTTGGGATTTTGAGTTGGTGGATAGACCGCTTTTTGCTGGCTGGATTTCATATCTTTCGTGATTACTGTAGCCTTCGGCCATAAAAAGGAGGGTCTGAAGATGGATCTCGTTGTTAGCTACTAGGGCAACATCGTCCGCACAGGTAGGGGCACCACAGTTCACAAGCCCTATCTTGGATCCGAGGCCACATGATTCAAGCCTGTACAATAGGTCATTTAGATATACTTTGTACAGGTCAGTAGAAATAATACCTCCATGTCGGACACCTTGTTGTTGGTGTATCTTGTCAGATATTGAATTTTGCCATTTAACTTGGGAATAGGCCTCTGGATGAAGGTCTGAGATAGTTAGCCATAGACTTCCCTCTATGCCAGACATGTAGTGTTTACGTAGTAGGCTTGAGTGGTTAACCACATCAAACGCCGCTTTGGCATCCAGGAATGCGATTACTGATGTCTTTGAGGAGGCTTTTGATTCGAGGACTGCTTCCTGGAGAATTAAGGCACTGCAGAGGGGAGACACGTTTTTAGTGAAGCCTCGTTGAAATGGATGTTGAGCAGCAGATAATGTATCAGATAGATGGTTTCGAAGGATGATTTCGAAGATCTTTGTAATAAGCGGCATAACCGTAATTCCTCTATAATTGGCTGCTTGGTCTGAGGCCCCTTTTTTCTTATATATTGGAGTTAATATGCCGTTTTTCATCACTTCTGGGAGACGATGCGCTCTTAATATGGCATTCAGGAGACACACTATAGACTGTCAATTCCGTGCTTCACATGCTCAGCAGAGACGCCTGCAATGTCAGGAGCTTTTCCTGGGTTCAGCTTGAGAACAGCATTTCTCACGTCACTCTCAGTGATGACAGGGATTGGAGTGTCCTGTTCCGAGCATAGATCTGACAGAACTAGTTGGTCGAAGATGTTGCTTCTGTTGTAGTCTTCGTTGAAGTTGGGGTTATCAGTAGGTGTTGCAAGCTTACTGAAGTGAGTTTCCCAACCGCAGATCATGTTGTCTGAATAGCTGATGTCGTCAACAAAGATTGCAGATATAGGGGTTGATTTTGTTGAACGTTGTCTTTTAATCAGTTTAAAGAAGGTTGATTTGTCTTGCTCGTTGGCGTTCATGATATCTTGCATCCTGGTATCACGAGCGATGGCGATTGCCGTCCTTTGTTCTTGACGAAGCTTCTTCTTCGTTTCTCTAAGCTTGATGTATGAGGGGTTCGGGGAGTCGAGGGGTGATCCCTGTACTTTCCATGCTTGGTATGCTTTCTTTTTCTCTTGGACTGCTGTGAGAATGGCATTATTCCAGACTCTGAGGCGCTTTGATTTGAAAGGGCGAGGTTTAATGGACTCAGGAACTGCATTGACAAGGGCAGAGCAGATCTTGGTGTAGAGCTGTTGCAAATCGAAATCAGATGACGTGCCGTAAAACTTCTCTAGCTTAACTTTTTTAACATTTTCTGCCAAAGAGGTGCGATACTGGTCCAGGTCAATTTTTTCCCATCTAGGTCTTTGGGTTCTCACTGCTTGGGAGGGAAGTGCAACAGGTTTCTGCGTAGTGACAATTAGTGAAGCCTGTATTTCCAGTGGAAGATGATCAGAGGTGTTGGAAGAGTTCTTGTCTATTCGTCTTGGAGTGCTGTAGACATCGAGGTCTTGGACTGGAAATACGAAGTGGTCTATTGTGGAACAGTCTCTGCCGTTGTCATGGAAAAACGTGGGACCATCAGATACGTTGGTAAGGTTGTGTTCTTTGATGAATATCTTCAGACACTTCGTGCAGCTGATCTAGACATTCACTGTATTCAGTATCGTAGGTCGCAGCACCTCTAGTTGGAAGGTACACACAGACGCACAGGAAGGGCTTCGGTGCTATCAGGAGTTCAATTACTTGAATTCTGGTGTTGGCTTCACATACTGGGTTGACAAGATGGTCAATACGTTTTGCTCAGAATATACAGACGCCGCCATAGCCTCTAGGTCTCTGGACAGGACTGATTGGTTCGTGGTCATCGACAGCTTTTTCCTGGCAATTAAATTGAGGGTCAAAATTATGTAGAATAGGTAATTGAAAATTAAAGAGCCAATGCTCCTGGATACAGACGATATCCGCTTTCTGGAGTAAGTTTTGTATACAGTCAGAATTTGGCAGAATGCTCTTACAGTTGAAAGTGATGATAACCAGTTTCTTCTTGATGGTTGGCTTGCCATGGGTACTTTTAGTTACTTCAGATTGTGTTAGGTCACACTGGTTATTGATATGCGCGAGTCTAAAAAAGACTGCTGAGCTTCTGATGCAGGCTCGCTAGAATGGTTTGTAGGCTGGCCTTGTGGTGAGCTGGTAGAGGCGTCACTGGCAGTGAGGGGGGGGGGCATGGTCGTTGGTAGAATGGACTGGTGGGGAACTCCATGTGGTGATGTTAGCACTGATAGGGACGTTGGTAGGCTGAACTAGTGGTAGATTAACGTTGGGGACGTAGCTGTCGGTGATAGAGATATCGTCGTTAGTAGGCTGGATAAGTGGTGGGCTGCAAGAGACGTTGGTGGCGGTGAAATAGAGGTTGATAGGCTGGACTGCTGGTAGGTTGCAGGAATCATTACTAGTGGTAATGGAGATGTGGCCGTTGGAAGACTGAATTGGTGACCGGCTGCAGGAGACGTTTCTAGCAGTGATAGGAGAATGGTCTTTGGTAGGCTGGACTGGTGATAAGCTGACGTTTGTAGACTGGAGTGGTGGTACGCTGACGTTAGTGGACTGTACTGTAGCTTGACTGCTGGTGGCGTTGCACGTATAATTGTGTTTGGTAGGTTGGGCTGACGATATATCACAGAATGCGTTGGTAGGTTGTCGCGACTGTTGTTTTCTCGGGAGATGCTGATGATTGGAGAATTTAGTAGAACAGCTTGATTTTGGAGAATTTGAGGATTTCTGTCGTCTTCCGTAATGGACGTTCGGCATAATATTGCTGGGGATACTGGAAGCTGTCGGATGCAGAGTCCATGGAGGAGAGTAAAACATAGAAGGGTGTAACGTCGCCATTTTTGACTGGAGTGAGTGGAACAATGGTGGTGGGTGATGAAAAAACCGGGGTGGTAACTGCTGGGGTTGATGCATTGGATATTGAGTGGAGTCGTCAGTTGAGAGTGGTGGAGCTGGTGTAGTTGTTTGATATATCTGGTGTTCCAGTTCTCTAACTCTCTTGGATAGGGCTTCAAATTCCAGAGCTTGGATGCGTTGTTTTAAATTTGATAGATCTTGCTCGAGGCCGGTACGGGCAAGGCAGGCAGCTGGAGATGTATTGACACTAGGGTTTATTACTGTAGCAGTAGGCGTGACAGGAAAACTGTGATCTTCTGATGGGTTTGGCACAATTGATTCTAGGGCACAGATTCGTTTCTTCATAAGGTTGTTGCTCCTTTCTAATTCAGTAGTCTTGGCCTCCATGTTGTATATATAAGCCTGAGCAGAGGCCAGATCTCTCTTTGTGTCCTCAAGGGCAGCATTGCCTTTCTTCAGGTCATCTTCAGCTTTCTTCAGTTTTTGCTCTCTTGATCTAATTTCTTTCAAGAGGGAATTCTCAGAAATTTCGGGATTGGATTTATTCTTTGATGGTGCTTCACGGGGAGGCGACACGCTCTTCGGAGTTGTCTCCTGTTGACGTACATGCACAGCTGCTATGTGATTACTTAAAATAGGTGGAGTGTTTATGGTTACAGCTGTGGAGTTAGCAGAGCAGGAAGATTCAGTATATTGAATACCCCTAGCTGTATTTGTGGGGCCAGCAGAATCCGTAGAGCATGAAAGACATATGTATTCGTCCTGGTCCAGAATATCCGAGTCTGAGAGTGTCACACAGTTCACATGGAAGGGTGAGAGGCAAGATCTGCACGATAGACCAGGTCTGGAGCCTATGCTAAGTAAGCAATATTGGCAAGCAAGATCTTGACTAGATGGACTCAATTCTTCGTCTAGTAAGGCTCTAGCTACGTTGGTTATTTGGGTGGAAGTAGATGATGGGGATTGCAAGCACGAGGTCATACATGTAACAGCGCGTTGAGCAGGTGTTGGTGATCGATCGTCCTCTACATAGTTGCTTACATCTGGCGTAATTAGAGTTTTTGGACTTGTACTCGTTTGGGACTGAGAAATGCTAAACGTATGATTCCTGGTGTTAACTTGAGGTTGGTTGGTGTTGTAGCCAGCCCTACTACATGTATTGATCTGTTTCAGGAGAGTTTGAGCAGCGATGGCAGGAGAAACGGTCAGGGCTGGAAAGTTACGAGAGGAAGCGGATATAGGAGGAATTTGTCCCACGCAAGTGAATTCTGCATCCTTATTAGTTTCAAAGTTTTCTATTTCCTGGTCAGAAAGTTTTGCACATCGGTAATGGATCCAATGATGACCAGATTGACACCATACACCTCTGGACTTGCAGTTTTTCTTGCAGCCAGGACATTTGATGTTTTCTGGAGGAGCAGGAGTAGGCTTTTTTGGTTTGATACGCACAGCCCTATGTTGGTTTGCTGATTTTACACTGGTACTCGACGCTTGATTGTAGAGACGAGTATTTTTATTCTTGTTAGAAGCATAATCGTGCAGCTTTTCAGCAAAGAGTCTCTTGAGATGCTCATTCATAGCTTTAACATTGACCCTGGAGTTATTGAATCGAAATCTTCCAAAGATGTCTTGGATCATGTTCAGGTCTGTGTTGATGAAGTGGTGTACGGCAGAACCGTTTACCATTCCCGATGCATTGGTGTGATATAACGATAGCGTATATCCAGAATTATCTAGTAAGTCGATTTTGTAGTTGCTCTGTACTTCGGCGTCATTCGTATCGCGGAAGCTGTGTGTGGTTACAGTGCCTTTAGTAGATGGGTAATCGTTGTAGTGATAGGACACGGCTGATTTGAAAATAAGATATATTGCGGCATTGAACTTGAAGTACACATTTTCACCTTTGATTTCCACCGAAGCATCATTGAGTCTATGGGCTGCTTTCAATTGTCTTTCGAGGATTTTGGAGATGTTGAGGGTGTAATTTTTTTGAATTCGGATAGATGGCTGATGGCTATTCACCCGAGGGAGAGTAAGAGACGTGGTCGTCGCGATGCACTCTGGTGGTTGTGGATTGAGGCGGGACAGAGCCATATTCACAGGTTATATTAGTTCAGTCTTGGATGGTAACAAATTATAGTTCATGCGTAGAGTCTTTGTAGCTCTATAAAGCAAACAGCATAGATATTCATGCACAGGATAGCAAGTTCAGAGTTCAGCGGTTACAGTGTATTATGACGCAGCAAGGATGCAGCATTAAGCAGGTATGACACAGCGAGCATGCACAATTTAGTAAGCATGAAGTTTAGATGTGAAAGTGGATAGATCCTACCTTCCGCAGATGGAGTACTTGATTACCAAGGCTGAGTAGATCGGTCTTTACAGGTATTCAATGCTGCTGGATCACAGGTCCGCGGTCCGGTGTTAAACTGTTCAGTTCATTGGCCAGTGCGTTTGTTTTGATTTGTGTTTGATCTCTCCCGCTGTGGTCGAGGGTCAGTCTTTTTCAGTTAGTTTGCTTTTCGATTCTCGTGCAGGTTGGCGGCTTCTCGTTCTCACTTTAGGTTGTATTAGGCGTAGATCATATTAATTTCGTTGACCATGATGAGCTCATCGAGACGATCCAGCGAGAGAGCAAGCCCGAAATTTTCAATATACAATACAATACAATATTTATTTATCCTCAAAATTACAAACGTAAAACACTAGCTCGCAAGAGCTAATATATCTGAGCTAATTAAATAACATAAATAACACAATACAACAAATAAAATAATAGGCATAAAACAGGCTGAGATTTAGAGGCATGAATCAGTTAAATAAGGTTGGCCAGAGTTAAAAAAAAACAAAATGGCGCCCAGTGCGAGCAAGCAAATAAAAAGAAAATTTGAAGATAATAAAAGACGTCCGTGAAAGAAACTACAGCTAAAAGCTAAACTAGAGTGCAATTAAGACATATAGTAAAATACTGATAAGAGGCCTTAGTAGTACTAGGCTACTTCTACATTAAAACATGGCAAGAATTGCCGGGTGCAGACAAGGTAAAAAAGACGTCCGTGCAGGTTGAAGGTTGAAGCATCTAGTGATACTAGCATACTGATAAGAAGTTAAAATCATTAGAGAAATCACAGAGATTTGGGAGTTTCCATATTAACTGCACAAATGGAGGGAAATGACAGTAGCGCCCGTCACGTTATGCAAATTGTCTGTGATTTTCATTGGTTGATCACATTCTTTCAAATCTTTTATATTACTTTACATTCCTACATGATCGTTAACTGTTTGAAGAATTTTAGTTATATCGGAGCAGTAGTGTGCAAATCTGGCACGTTACAATACCAGGAATATACTCTGAATGTAGCGCCCGTCACAATGGAATTGACCTGATAGAGAAGGCGTCTGTTATAGAACTTCCGGTTTGGAACAAAACACCCGGGTTCTATTCGCCAGTCTTTCTGGTCCGCAAGAAAGACACGTCCTAGATGCGCATGGTTATCAACCTCAAGCGCCTCAACAAGGACAGTAGTATAGAAAAGACCGCTAAAGGCCTATTGACCTTTGACCTCTGTGAGGGTGGGAGGTCAAAGGTCAATGAGTGCACTTGAGCATGTACTGACCTGTATCCTCTCATCCCGTCCAACATCTGACCTTGGATCATGTTTAGACATGTTAGGGGATTCCTCCGCGGTGATGCGGTTTGGCGGTGATGCGGTCGTGGGGAGAAGCTTCCGCGGACAGAAAATAGTTCCAAATACGTGGGTTTTCGAGAGAATGTCCGGCAATCTCCAGGGGCGATAGAGTCTCCTAGTAGACCGATTGGGTCGAGTGAGGTGTCAAAGTGAAGCACTCCTCCAGGGCCATCATGGGTGGCTGTATGTAAAATTAGGATTTGTCCCGAAAATATAAAAAGCGGAACACGGACGTTATCCCTAAACTAGGGGGAAACTCCTATCAGCCCTATCCAAAAGGGCTAATATCGGTCCCCGGGCTTATCGGGGTCTGCCTATCAAGTCATGGGTGAGTGCATGTAAAATCAGGATTTTTTCCCGAAAATATAAAAAACGGAACACGGACTTTACGCCTAAAATAGGGGAAAACACCTATCAGCCCTATCCAAAAGGGCTAATATCGGTCCCTGGCTTATCGGGGCCTGATGAGAGAGGCAGGGTGGGTGTATGTAAAAGTTTCTCCAGAAAAAATTATAAAAAGCGGAACACGGACTTCACCTCTACAATAGGGGCCTGTATTATACAATATACGGGGAAATGCCTGTATGGGGTATGGGGGGGTTGTCATTTTTTTTTTTGGATTTTACTATGGGTTGTTTGGTCTTGTGTTTCACGTCACGCCATGGGTCCCGGAGCTAAGCGGTGAAATTTTTTGAAAAGTACCTGGTAGATCTGTATATAGGCCCATACTGGCTATGGGGGTATAGGTCCATACTGGGAAATTCACACATGTTCATTGTGATATGGGTTGTTTGATCTTGTGTTTCACGTCACGCCATGAAAAACACGATGGGAAGGGTCCAGGAGCTAAGCGGTGAAATTTTTTGAAAAGTACCTGGTAGATCTGTATATAGGCCCATACTGGCTATGGGGGTATAGGTCCATACTGGGAAATTCACACATGTTCATTGTGATATGGGTTGTTTGGTCTTGTTTTTCTCGTCTCACCATGTAGAACACGATGGGTAGGGTCCCGAAGTGAAGCGGTGAATTTTTTTTGAAAAGTACCGGGTAGGTCTGTATATAGGCCCATACCAGCTATGGGGGTATAGGTCCATACTGGGAAATTCACACATGTTCATTGTGATATGGGTTGTTTGGTCTTGTTTTTCACGTCTCACCATGTAGAACACGATGGGAGGGGTCCCGGAGCTCAGCGGTGACATTTTTTGGAAAGTACCGGGTAGGTCTGTATATAGGCCCGTACTGGCTATGGGGGGATAGGTCCATACTGGGAAATTCACACATGTTCATTGCGATATGGGTTGTTTGGTCTTGTTTTTCACGTCTCGCCATGTAGAACACGATGGGAGGGGTCTCGAAGGTAAGCGGTGAAATTTTTCGAAAAGTACCGGGTAGATCTGTATATAGGCCCATATAGGCCCATACTGGCTTAGGGGGATAGGTCCATACTGGGTGGACGTTTTGGGGTCTAGGTCAGCCCCTAGTGGTCCCATGGT
The DNA here is from genome assembly GCA_036873755.1 of Hanleya hanleyi. Lineage (NCBI taxonomy): Eukaryota > Metazoa > Mollusca > Polyplacophora > Lepidopleurida > Hanleyidae > Hanleya > Hanleya hanleyi. The sequence continues at coordinate 7,019 of JAVTVY010041597.1, read as the reverse complement.
GTCGTATGAGGTCTTATTTTGAAGCTCTCGTGGAGGAGCACCCGACTGGACTAAGGTATCGTCAGTTTTCAATATTGTGCGCATGCGCAGTCTGGCCGTAGTATAGAAAGCAGGCATTTTGGGGAGTGCGTTGGAGTGTGTTTGGGGTAGAGATGGACCAATATCAGTCCAAATGGGTCGTGGGAGGTGTCAAAGTGAAGCTTTTGTGGTGTAGAGTCAGCATGGCGTGTTTTGTAGTGCATGTCGCGTCAATCTGCGCATGCGCAGTTGGATGTAGTAAGTAAAGTGGTCATTTTGGGAGTGCGTGGAGGTGTGTTTGGGGTAGAGATGGACTATCTTTGGTCCGAATGTGTCGTGGGGGGTGTCATTTTGTAGCTCTCGGGGTGTAGACCCCGATTTCAGGAATGTACACGTCACTTGTGACGTCATCAGTACGAGTAGTAGCGAAAGTGGGCATTTTGAGAAAGTGAAGGAAGGTATTTGGTGTAGAGATGGACCAGTACTGGTCCGAATGCGTCGTGTGGGGTGTCATCGTGTAGCCCTCGTGGTGCAGACCCCGATTTGAGGGATGTTCACAGCACCTGTGACGTCATCAGTACGAGTAGTAGCGAAAGTGGGCATTTTGGGGCAGTGAAGGAAGGTATTTGGTGTAGAGATGGACCAGCCTTGGTCCGAATGCGTCCTGTGGGTATCATCTTATAGCCTTCGGGGTGGAGACCACGATTTGAGAGATGTCCACAGCATCTGTGACGTCATTGGTGACGTCATCAGGACGAGTAGTAGCGAAAGTGGGCATTTTGGGGCAGTGAAGGAGGATATTTGGTGTAGAGATGGACCATCCTTATCTGTCATGCATTATATCATATCTTTGCTGTATTATACCATATCTGTCCTGCATTATACCAAATCTGCTTTATTATACCATATCTGTCCTGAATTATACCATATCTGTGCTGTATTATACCATATCTGTCCTGTGTTAAACAATATCTGTCCTGTATTATACCAAATCTGCCCTGTATTGTATCATATTTGTCCTCTATTATACCATATATGTCCTGTATTATACCAAATCTGTCCTGTATTATACAGTATCTGTCCTGTATTATACCAAATCTGTGCTGTATTATACCAAATCTGTGCTGTATTATACAGTATCCGTCCTGTATTAGACCAAATCTGTGCTGTATTATACCATATCTATCCTGTATTGTACCATATATGTCCTGTATTATACAATATATGTTCTGTATTATACAATATTTGCCCTCTATCATACTATATCTCTGCTGTATTATACCATATCTGTGCTGTATTATACCATATCTGTCCTGTGTTATACAATATCTGTCCTGTATTATACCAAATGTCCTGTATTGTACCATATCTGTCCTGTGTTATACAATATCTGTCCTGTATTATACCAAATCTATCCTGTATTGTACCATATTTGTCCTGCATTATACCAAATCTGTGCTGTATTATACCATATCTGTCGTGAATTATACCATATCTGTGCTGTATTATACCATATCTGTCCTGTGTTATACAATATCTGTCCTGTATTATTCCAAATCTGTCCTGTATTGTACCATATTTGTCCTCTATTATACCATATATGTTAGGTATTATACCAAATCTGTGCTGTATTACAACATATCTGTCCTGTATTGTACCATATATGTCCTGTATTATACAATATATGTTCTGTATTATACAATCGGATAGCGGTTGTCGTGAATAACAACACGTTCAGCAATGTTCATACAGTTTATTATCCCCAATGTTACATCATACCAAGGCTGGGGGAGCCGCCCTGGGCATGTTTAGTATGTTCACAGCAAAACAAATTGAAATATCAAACACCATGTTTTATTATTTAGCGCACCGTCATATTAGGTACAAGTGTTTACTGAGCTCAAGTCAACGATCAGCATGTAGACATATAGAGTATGTACGGCGTGTTATGGTATTCATCAGTGCACGGGTGACGCATTCAGCCGAAGGGTTGATCAGTTTAACCATCGGTGACGTCATCGGTGACGTCATCAGTACGAGTAGTAGTGAAAGTGGGCATTTTGGGGCAGTGAAGGAAGGTATTTGGTGTAGAGATGGACCATCCTTGGTCCGAATGCGTCCTGTGCGTGTCATCTTGTAGCCATCGGGGTGGAGAACACGATTTCAGGGATGTCAACAGCATCTGTGACGTCATTGGTAACGTCATCAGTACGAGTAGTAGCGAAAGTGGGCATTTGGGGGCAGTGAAGGGGGGTATTTGGTGTAGAGATGGACCATCCATATCTATCATGCATTATACCATATCTTTGCTGTATTATACCATATCTGTCCTGCATTATACCAAATCTGTGCTGTATTATACCATATCTGTCCTGAATTATACCATATCGGTGCTGTATTATACCATATCTGTCTTGTGTTAAACAATATGTCCTGTATTATACCAAATCTGTCCTGTATTGTACCATATTTGTCCTCTATAATACCATATATGTCCTGTATTATACCAAATCTGTCCTGTATTATACAGTATCTGTGCTGTATTATACCAAATCTGTGCTGTATTATACCAAATCTGTGCTGTATTATACAGTATCCGTCCTGTATTAGACCAGATCTGTGCTGTATTATACCATATCTATCCTGTATTGTACCATATATGTCCTGTATTATACAATATATGTTCTGTATTATACAATATTTGCCCTCTATCATACCATATCTCTGCTGTATTATACCATATCTGTGCTATATTATACCATATCTGTCTGAATTATACCATATCTGTGCTGCATTATACCATATCTGTCCTGTGTTATACAATATCTGTCCTGTATTATACCAAATCTGTCCTGTATTGTACCATATCTGTCCTGTGTTATACAATATCTGTCCTGTATTATAACAAATCTGTCCTGTATTGTACCATATTTGTCCTCTATTATACAATATATGTTCTGTATTATACCAAATCTGTGCTGTATTATACAGTATCTGTCCTGTATTGTACCATATATGGCCTGTATTATACCATATCTGTCCTGTATTATACAATATTTGTCCTCTATTATACCAGATCTGTCATGCATTATACCATATCTTTCCTGTTTTATACCATATCTGTCCTGCATTATACCAAATCTGTGCTGTATTATACCATATCTGTCGTGAATTATACCATGTCTGTGCTGTATTATATCATATCTGTCCTGTGTTATACAATATCTGCCCTGTATTATACCAAATCTGTCCTGCATTGTACCATATTTGTCCTCTATTATACCATATATGTTCTGTATTATACCAAATCTGTGCTGTATTATACAGTATCTGTCCTGTATTATACCAAATCTGTGCTGTATTATTACATATGCTTCCTGTATTGTACCATATATGTCCTGTATTATACAATATATGTTCTGTATTATACAATCGGATAGCGGTTGTCGTGAATAACAACAAGTTCAGCAATGTTCATACAGTTTATTATCCCCAATGTTACGTCATACCCAGGCTGGGGGAGCCGCCCTGGGCATGTTTAGTATATGTTCACAGCAAAACAAATTGAAATATCAAACACCATGTTTTATTATTTAACGCACCGTCACATTAGGTACAAGTGTTTACTGGGCTCAAGTCAACGATCAGCATGTAGACATATAGAGTATGTACGGCATGTTATGGTATTCATCAGTGCACGGGTGACGCATTCAGCCGAGGTGGTTGATCAGTTTAACCACGAAGAACGTAACATTGGTGACCCTCTCCACTGTCCACTTGGTGTTGGGGCGTTGTTGTTGGGCCCATTCCAAGGGATACACGGTGTCCAGTTTCTCCAGCATCGTCTCCAGTGACGCACGATTGGTAATAGTGAACGGCTGGTCAAACACATAGATATTATTGCTGGGATAATAATACCATAACTGGTCCGTCTGTTTGTGGCGTAAGATGTACCCGAAAGCGACATTCAAAGTGAAGGCCGTAGTTTGGTCATTGAAGATGGCAGCAGCAAGTGACGCCATCGTACGCAGGCGCACACACACACATACCTGGTGCACCCGCACCCTGGTGTATCCTATAGCGTATAGGGTACAGGGTGCACCAGGTATGTGTGTGTGTGTGTGCCTGCGTACGATGACGTCACTTCCGAGCAGCGCAGGGTCAAGTGTCACTTCCGGTCACGTGGTCAAAGGTCACTTCCGGTCACGTGAGCGAAAGTGCACTAAGAGTTCACAGGTTAATGGTCCTCCAAAATCCCTTATCCCCGATATTGACCTCCTACTACTTCCGACAGGGGGCGCCACCTGTCTTGTGACAACTTCCGGTTCCTGTCTCGTGACAGTAAGCATGGAAAAACCCGGATGTAAGATGAGGACCCGGATGTAAAGCCACAGTACTCGGATGGAAGACGGAGGAACGACGGGAAAAACCCACTTGGAAACCCGGATGTTGACAAGATCCCGGATGGAAATTCCACAGCCCACACATACACACACACATACACACACATATGCGCGCGCAATGCGGCTCAGTCGTACACCAGTACATCTCGGTCCTCGACTTGGGGTAGTTGAACTGAGAGTGCTAAAAATAGATCACCAGCTAGCGTGCTATAAAAGGAAAGCGGCCTGGCCGTTTCATCAGACACTCTGTCAACCAACAAGATGTTCACTTGTACTACGTGCTCGAAATCATTCACTCGTCTGCACGACTTGCGCCGCCATGAGGCTACCACGAAGCACGAAGGAACCGCCCGGTATAGCTGTACGATATGTACACTGTCATTTCAGCGCCCGGATCATATACAGCGCCACGAACGTTCAATTCATGGGCCACTCAAGCGTCCATGCGAAGAATGTGGTCGGCTTTTCAAACTGACCAATCAGTTGCTGCGACACCAACGCACACGACACCCTGTTCCGCAGCCACGTTTGCAGGAAGAGGAGCCCGTAGGCACCAGTATCGAGACAGCGGGAACTCCCACCCATGGCACGAAGGCCGATAATGATGATGTCGCCCTAATTCAACAGTCAAATTCCGACTACAAGACCTTGGGCCAGATTTTGTACGACGTGGAGGGCAAAGTACACTTCGTGGACGAATCCATAAATGTTCCTAGCGATCTGTTACACGAAGACCATCCAGTGAGTGACATCTATCGGCGCCATTGGCCCATGATCCGGCACTGTTTCTACCGTCATCGCCCTATTCAAGATATCTACAATTTCCGACTGACCGACCTCGCCCGTCTACGCAGCTACGTGGAAGCCATCTTCAACGATCAAACTACGACATTCAAGTTGAATCTGGCGTCTGGTTATGTTCTGCAGCATAAGGACACAGACCAAGCTAGATACTTTTACCCAAGCAGTAACATCCGGGTATTTGACCAACCGTTTACCATCATTAACCGGGCGGCGCTAGAGACGATGCTGGAGAAACTGGACACCGTGGTTCCCTTGGAATGGGCCCAACAACAACGCCCCAACACACAATGGGTCGTAGAGAGGATGACCAACGTCACGTTTTAAGTTACCAAGCTGACCGACCACCCCCATCGGCTGAATGCATCACCCATGCACTGGTGAATACCATAACATGTTGTACATACTCTATATGTCTACATGCTGATCGTTGACGGCGTCAACGCCAGGTGGTGGTGGAGGTGGTGGTGGTGTGGGATAATAAAACGTGTATTGCGCAATGTGCCTGTTGTTGTTGATGTCTCTTGGTTGTGTTTATATTGAATGGATCTGAGCATATTGATGCGATGAGAGGAGGTTTTCGGAGAGAACGTAATTCTACAGCGTGCACGGATGGATACAAACACAAACACACACACACACGCGCGCAATGCGGCTCATGAAAAACCCGGATGTAAGCTGAGGACCCGGATGTAAAACCACAGTACCTGGATGGAAGACGGAGGAACGAAGGGAAAAACCAACTTGGAAACCGGATGTTGACAAGATCCCGGATGTAAAATCCACTGCCCACACACACACACACACACACACACACACACACACACACACACACGCGCGCGCGCAATGCGGCTCAGTCGTACACCAGTACATCTCGGTCCTCGACTTGGGGTAGTTGAACTGAGTGTGCTAAAACTAGATCACCAGCTAGCGTGCTATAAAAGGAAAGCGGCCTGGCCGTTTCATCAGACACTCTGTCAACCACCAAGATGTTCACTTGCACAACTTGCCAGAAGCAGTTTACTCGTCAAGACAAGTTACGTCGATACGAGACCGCCGCCCACAACGACGGACTGTATACTTGTATAACATGCGCACGGTCATTTAATCGGGAAGATGCTTTACTGCGCCATGAACGTTCAATTCCTGGGCCACCCAAGCGTCCATGCGAGGAGTGTGGTCGGCTTTTCAAACTGACCAGTCAGTTGCTGCGACACCAACGTTTGATTCATGCCCCGGTACCATGGCATGAGCGACAACTTCCCACTGAAGAGGAGCCGCGGAAGGTCAGACCCAGTGAAGATGAGCCTGGGGAGATGAACGCCACTGATGATGCGATGACGGAGAGCCCGCCTATACCCATAGTTCAGAAGAGCCTGGATATCCAGCCGGACCCCAGCGTTACGGTTTCGAGTCATACGCCTGGCAACATCGAACATTTTCTGGACGAGCCCATAAATGTTCCTAGCGATCTCTTACAGGACGCCCATCCAGTGAGTGATATCTGTCGGCGCCATTGGTACATGATACGGCACTGTTTCAACCGTCATCGCCCTATTCAAGATATCTACAATTTCCGACTGAGCGACCTGGCCCGGCTACGTAGCTACGTGGAAGCCATCTTCAACGACCAAACAACGGCCTTCAAATTGAATGTCGTTTTCGAGTACATCTTACGCCACAAAGAGACGGACCAGTTACGGTATTATTATCCCAGCAATAATATCTATGTGTTTGACCAGCCGTTCACTATTACCAATCGTGTGTCACTGGAGACGATGCTGGAGAAACTGGACA
>JAVTVY010041596.1:0-18061 GCA_036873755.1 Hanleya hanleyi | reverse complement strand
ATTGTTTTACCTCAGTCACTTTTAAACGGGTTTGTATAGTAAAATTAACTTTGAGCCAGACAAAGATTTCGTTTGTATGTTCACAGTAGTGCTGCACTTCGAATTAACCCATCCCCAGGGTGGCTCAACGTTTCAGGGACCGGCCACAATGTCCTTAATTAATCAGCTTTAAAATATTTGTTTTACCTCAGTCATTTTTAGACGGGTTTGTATAGTAAAATTAACTTTGAGCCAGGCAAAGGTTGTCGTTTATATGTTCACAGTAGCACTGCACTTCGAACTAACCCATCCACAGGGTGGCTCAACGTTTCAGGGGCCGTTCACAATGTCCTTAATAAATAAGCTTTAAAATATTTTGTTTTGCCTCAGTAATTTTTAGACGGGTTTGTATAGCAAAATTAACTTTGAGCCAGGCAAAGGTGGTCGTGTTTATGTTCACAGTAGCATAGCACTTCGAACTAATCCATCCTCAGGGTGGCTCAACGTTTCAGTGGCCGTTCACAATGTCCTTAATTAATAAGCTTTAAAATATTTGTTTTACCTCAGTCATTTTTAGACCGGTTTGTATAGTAAAATTAACTTTGAGCCAGGCAAAGGTGGTCGTGTTTATGTTCACAGTAGCATAGCACTTCGAACTAATCCATCCTGAGGGTGGCTCAACGTTTCAGGGGCCGTCCACAATGTCTTTAATTAATAAGCTTTAAAATATTTGTTTTACCTCAGTCATTTTAAGACGGGTTTGTATAGTAAAATTAACTTTGAGCCAGGCAAAGGTGGTAGTTTATATGTTCACAGTAGTATTGCACTTCGAATTAACCCATCCCCTGGGTGGCTCAACGTTTCAGGGGCTGTCCACAATGTCCTTAATTAATAAGCTTTAAAATATTTGTTTTACCTCGGTCATTTTTAGACTGGTTTGTATAGTAAAATTAACTTTGAGCCAGGCAAAGGTGCTCGTTTATATGTTCACAGTAGCACTGCACTTCGAACTAATCCATCCCCACGGTGGCTCAACGTTTCAGGGGCCGTCCACAATGTCCTTGATAAATAAGCTTTAAAATATTTTGTTTTGACTCAGTGATTTTTAGACGGGTTTGTATAGCAAAATTAACTTTGAGCCAGGCAAAGGTGGTCGTGTTAACGTTCACAGTAGCATAGCACTTCGAACTAATCCATCCCCAGGTTGGCTCAACGTTTCAGGGGCCGTCCACAATGTCCTTAAGTAATAAGCTTTAAATATTTGTTTTACCTCAGTCATTTTTAGACTGGTTTGTATAGTAAAATTAACTTTGAGCCATGCAAAGGTGGTCGTTTATATGTTCAAAGTAGCACGGCACTTCGAACTAATCCATCCACAGGGTGGCTCAACGTTTCAGGGGCCGTCCGCAATGTCCCTAATAAATAAGCTTTAAAATATTTTGTTTTGCCTCAGTGATTTTTAGACGGGTTTGTATAGCAAAATTAACTTTGAGCCAGACAAAGGTGGTCGTTTATATGTTCACAGTAGCACTTCACTTCGAACTAATCCATCCCCAGGGTGGCTCAACGTTTCAGGGGCCGTCCACAATGTCCTTGATAAATAAGCTTTAAAATATTTTGTTTTGCCTCAGTGATTTTTAGACGGGTTTGTATAGCAAAATTAACTTTGAGCCAGGCAAAGAGGGTCGTGTTTATGTTCATAGTAGCATAGCACTTCGAACTAATCCATCCTCAGGGTGGCTCAACGTTTCAGGGGCCGTTCACAATGTCCTTAATTAATAAGCTTTAAAAAAATTGTTTTACCTCAGTCATTTTAAGACGGGTTTGTATAGTAAAATTAACTTTGAGCCGGGCAGAGGTTGTAGTTTATATGTTCACAGTAGTACTGCACTTCGAATTAACCCATCCCCAGGGTGGTTCAGCGTTTCAGGGGCCGTCCACAATGTCCTTAATTAATAAGTTTTAAAATATTTGTTTTACCTCAGTCACTTTTAGACGGGTTTGTATAGTAAAATTAACTTTGAGCCAGGCAAAGATTGTCGTTTGTATGTTCACAGTAGTGCTGCACTTCGAATTAACCCATCTCCAGGGTGGCTCAACGTTTCAGGGGCCGGCCACAATGTCCTTAATTAATAAGCTTTAAAATATTTGTTTTACCTCAGTCATTTTTAGACGGGTTTGTATAGTAAAATTAATTTTGAGCCAGGCAAAGGTTGTCGTTTATATGTTCACAGTAGCACTGCACTTCGAACTAACCCATCCATAGGGTGGCTCAACGTTTCAGGGGCCGTCCACAATGTCCTTAATAAATAAGCTTTAAAATATTTTGTTTTGCCTCAGTAATTTTTAGACGGCTTTGTATAGCAAAATTAACTTTGAGCCAGGCAAAGGTGGTCGTGTTTATGTTCACAGTAGCATAGCACTTCGAACTAATCCATCCTCAGGGTGGCTCAACGTTTCAGTGGCCGTTCACAATGTCCTTAATTAATAAGCTTTAAAATATTTGTTTTACCTCAGTCATTTTTAGACCGGTTTGTATAGTAAAATTAACTTTGAGCCAGGCAAAGGTTATCATTTATATGTTCGCAGTAACACTGCACTTCGAACTAATCCATCCCCACGGTGGCTCAGCGTTTCAGGGGCCGTCCACAATGTCCTTAATAAATAAGCTTTAAAATATTTGTTTTGCCTCAGTGATTTTTAGACGGGTTTGTATAGCAAAATTAACTTTGAGCCAGGCAAAGGTGGTCGTTTATATGTTCACAGTAGCACTGCACTTCGAACTAATCCATCTCCAGGGTGGCTCAACGTTTCAGGGGCCGTCCACAATGTCCTTGATAAATAAGCTTTAAAATATTTTGTTTTGCCTCAGTGATTTTTAGACGGGTTTGTATAGCAAAATTAACTTTGAGCCAGGCAAAGATGGTCATGTTTATGTTCATAGTAGCATAGCACTTCGAACTAATCCATCCTCAGGGTGGCTCAACGTTTCAGGGGCCGTTCACAATGTCCTTAATTAATAAGCTTTAAAACAATTGTTTTACCTCAGTCATTTTAAGACGGATTTGTATAGTAAAATTAACTTTGAGCCGGGCAAAGGTGGTAGTTTATATGTTCACAGTAGTACTGCACTTCGAATTAACCCATCCCCAGGGTGGCTCAGCGTTTCAGGGGCCGTCCACAATGTCCTTAATTAATAAGCTTTAAAATATTTGTTTTACCTCAGTCACTTTTAGACGGGTTTGTATAGTAAAATTAACTTTGAGCCAGGCAAAGATTGTCGTTTGTATGTTCACAGTAGTGCTGCACTTCGAATTAACCCACCCCCAGGGTGGCTCAACGTTTCAGGGGCCGGCCACAATGTCCTTAATTAATAAGCTTTAAAATATTTGTTTTACCTCAGTCATTTTTAGACGGGTTTGTATAGTAAAATTAACTTTGAGCCAGGCAAAGGTGGTCGTTTATATGTTCACAGTAGCACTGCACTTCGAACTATCCATCCCCAGGGTGGCTCAACGTTTCATGGGCCGTCCACAATGTCCTTAATAAATAAGCTTTAAAATATTTTTGTTTTGCCTCAGTGATTTTTAGACGGGTTTGTATAGCAAAATTAACTTTGAGCCAGGCAAAGGTGGTCGTTTTTATGTTCACAGTAGCACTGCACTTCGAATTAACCCATCCCCAGAGTGGCTCAACTTTTCAGGGGCCGTTCACAATGTCCTTAATTAATAAGCTTTAAAATATTTGTTTTACCTCAGTCATTTTTAGACCGGTTTGTATAGTAAAATTAACTTTGAGCCAGGCAAAGGTTATCATTTATATGTTCGCAGTAACACTGCACTTCGAACTAATCCATCCCCACGGTGGCTCAGCGTTTCAGGGGCCGTCCACAATGTCCTTAATAAATAAGCTTTAAAATATTTGTTTTGCCTCAGTGGTTTTTAGACGGGTTTGTATAGCAAAATTAACTTTGAGCCAGGCAAAGGTGGTCGTTTATATGTTCACAGTAGCACTGCACTTCGACCTAATCCATCTCCAGGGTGGCTCAACGTTTCAGGGGCCGTCCACAATGTCCTTGATAAATAAGCTTTACAATATTTTGTTTTGCCTCAGTGATTTTTAGACGGGTTTGTATAGCAAAATTAACTTTGAGCCAGGCAAAGATGGTCGTGTTTATGTTCATAGTAGCATAGCACTTCGAACTAATCCATCCTCAGGGTGGCTCAACGTTTCAGGGGCCGTTCACAATGTCCTTAATTAATAAGCTTTAACAAAATTGTTTTACCTCAGTCATTTTAAGACGGGTTTGTATAGTAAAATTAACTTTGAGCCGGGCAGAGGTTGTAGTTTATATGTTCACAGTAGTACTGCACTTCGAATTAACCCATCCCCAGGGTGGCTCAGCGTTTCAGGGGCCGTCCACAATGTCCTTAATTAATAAGCTTTAAAATATTTGTTTTACCTCAGTCACTTTTAGACGGGTTTGTATAGTAAAATTAACTTTGAGCCAGGCAAAGATTGTCGTTTGTATGTTCACAGTAGTGCTGCACTTCGAATTAACCCATCCCCAGGGTGGCTCAACGTTTCAGGGGCCGGCCACAATGTCCTTAATTAATAAGCTTTAAAATATTTGTTTTACCTCAGTCATTTTTAGACGGGTTTGTATAGTAAAATTAACTTTGAGCCAGGCAAAGGTTGTCGTTTATATGTTCACAGTAGCACTGCACTTCGAACTAACCCATCCATAGGGTGGCTCACCGTTTCAGGGGCCGTCCACAATGTCCTTAATAAATAAGCTTTAAAATATTTTGTTTTGCCTCAGTAATTTTTAGACGGGTTTGTATAGCAAAATTAACTTTGAGCCAGGCAAAGGTGGTCGTTTTTATGTTCACAGTAGCATAGCACTTCGAACTAATCCATCCTCAGGGTGGCTCAACGTTTCAGTGGCCGTTCACAATGTCCTTAATTAATAAGCTTTAAAATATTTGTTTTACCTCAGTCATTTTTAGACCGGTTTGTATAGTAAAATTAACTTTGAGCCAGGCAAAGGTTGTCGTTTATATGTTCGCAGTAACACTGCACTTCGAACTAATCCATCCCCACGGTGGCTCAGCGTTTCAGGGGCCGTCCACAATGTCCTTAATAAATAAGCTTTAAAATATTTTGTTTTGCCTCAGTGATTTTTAGACGGGTTTGTATAGCAAAATTAACTTTGAGCCAGGCAAAGGTGGTCGTGTTTATGGTCACACAGTAGCATAGCACTTCGAACTAACCCATCCTCAGGGTGGCTCAACGTTCAGGGGCCGTTCACAATGTCCTTAATTAATAAGCTTTAAAAATATTTGTTCTACCTCAGTCATTTTTAGACGGGTTTGTATAGTAAAATTAACTTTGAGCCAGACAAAGGTGGTAGTTTATATGCTCACAGTGGTACTGCACTTCGAATTAACACATCCACAGGGTGGCTCAACGTATCAGGGGCCGTCCACAATGTCCTTAATTAATAAGCTTTAAAAATATTTGTTCTACCTCAGTCATTTTTAGACGGGTTTGTATAATAAAATTAACTTTGATCCAGGCAAAGGTGGTAGTTTATATGCTCACAGTAATACTGCACTTCGAATTAACACATCCCCAGGGTGGCTCAACGTTTCAGGGGCAGTCCACAATGTCCTTAATTAATAAGCTTTAAAATATTTGTTCTACCTCAGTCATTTTTAGGGTTTGTATAGTAAAATTAACTTTGAGCCGGGCAAAGGTGGTCGTTTATATGTTCAGAGTAGCAATGGACTTCGAACTAATCCATCCCGAGGGTGGCTCAACGTTTCAGGGGCCGTTCAGAATGTCCTTAATTACTAAGCTTTAAAAAAATTGTTTTACCTCAGTCATTTTTAGAGGGGTTTGTATAGCAAAATTAAGATTGAGCCAGGCAAAAGTTGTCGTTTGTATGTTCACAGTAACACTGCACTTCGAACTAATCCATCCCCAGGGTGGCTCAGCGTTTCAGGGGCCGTCCACAATGTCCTTAATAAATAAGCTTTAACATATTTTGTTTTGCCTCGGTGATTTTTAGACGGGTTTGTATAGTAAAATTAACTTTGAGCCAGACAAAGGTGGTCGTTTATATGTTCACAGTACCACTGCACTTCGAACTAATCCATCCCCAGGGTGGCTCAACATTTCAGGGGCCGTCCACAGTGTCCTTAATTAATAAGCTTTAAAATATTTTCTTTTAACTCAATCATTTTTAGACGGGTTTGTATAGTAAAATTAACTTTGAGCCAGACAAAGGTGGTCGTTTATATGTTCACAGTACCACTGCACTTCGAACTAATCCATCCCCAGGGTGGCTCAACGTTTCAGGGGCCGTCCACAATGTCCTTAATGGGGCGTACTTGTTTAATTTTACCCTACCACGCCTGGACTATTTGGATCCTTCCCAGACCTGCCCAGGCACGCCACCCCCACACCCTTTTCTTATTGAATTAGGATTCTGAATCTTTCCACAATATATTTTGGAGTCAATCTCAATCGTAAAATGCAAAAAAAGTACAAGACGGCCGATTTGATGATACCACAGTGACGTCATATTCCAAACATATGACGTCAGTCACGCCATATGTTAAAAACTTCTTTTTTTGCTCGATTATTTTTTTTGTACTAACTTCTCCGAATAAAACTACGCAATGATTTAGGAAATGATTATCTGATGCGAAATAAGATTGTTTTTGACACTTTTCTGTACAGAAAAGCAAATATTTTGAAGAAAAACTACGAAAATACTTTTTGGGTACTCCCTCATGGCAGCCGTTTTGAATTTATCCTTTGTTATTTGATGCTTTGAAGGTCTTGTAAAGAAGCTTAAATCGGCCACAATTTGTTATGCTAAAAATTCACGGATTGTGATCTCTTACTTATCTCGTCTCGGAGTTACTATGGATAGTTTGGTTGGGGGTCATAATGTACTGCCTCCCCCCCCACGACCCGGTAGACCTGGTTTTCCAGCGTGACACCGGGATGTGTCTACATAATACGTAGATTAGTAAACATTTCGACTGATCTTGTTTTTCATTCGGGGAATGTTCATCAAGCTTTTGACAAAAGAAACTTGCTTTCATCCTCTTCCATAGTTTGCCTAACTTTTCATGGCACGTAACATGGACAGCGTTAATTTTGGACGGTTTCAATCGCCTACGCACAATCTTATCAGTGTCATATATATAGTTGTTCGACCTTTTTCGATATATTCAAATTAAAATTATATATAATTATATATTCGATTTATATAAATGTCTGTGAATACATGCGAATATGCGAATACACGGGAAATTGTTTGTGAACAAGCGGCAATATATTCTTGCATGAAATGCAGCTTTTTCTGAGGGCAGTATGTCTATACGTATATACACTCAAGGCTTCGAAAAATCTGACGAATCGACGGCCGTGGATTCGCAAATCGACGGCCGTGGATTCGCGAATCCAAGGCCGCCTATTCAAAACTGGAATTGGACATCGGTGAATATGTGGCCGTGCATTCGCGAATGCACGGCCACATATTCACGCATGATTTTGAATATGAATCGAATCTGAATCCGTTGCTAACTTTACCAACATACTTTATGTTTTCCAATTAAACTTCACCCTGTTTAACATTTGATCGACTGCGGGATGAAAATCATGAGGATAGAAACATGTGACTATATATATGTTACCAATATGGAAAATTATATGCACATCTTCTGAAGTTAAAATTGTTCCTTGTAAACACTTTGAATACGGCTATAAGAAAATGTTGGGAAACTATGAATCTTATCTCTTTCATGTATACATTTGGTCATGGATTATAAATTAAAGATATATGTTTTATTAGTATTACCTTAGTCTAATCTCTCTTTCTGTAAACACAAATAAAATAATTTTCTGTAGAAGGTCGCTCGAATTAAAACACACATGTTAATAATAAACGAGAAGTTTTTATCAAAAAGAGTTTTTTACTCTTCTCTGGAATTTCGGATGGCAATCAATTTTTAATAGTTATGACGTTCAGCAAGTTATGTATGTGTTGAAGGGAATATTCGCGATTAGCTTGCACCTATAATCTACGATCAAATTCACCGCAGACGTCGATAGTAGTAGGAAGAGGTGAAATCTTGTATTATTTTTTAGGCTGGGGCGTGAGGCTGACGGCGTGAGGTTACTCCCGATCAAAGGTCACTTCCGGGTCAAAGGTCTCTTCCGTTCACGTGACGGCCCACAGATACACTTCAATTACTTCAAAGTTATAGGCCAAATGGGCAACCGACACATCGCTCATGGACATTTACGTTATGGGGTGTGGCACATTATTTAGAGCACGATGGGAGGGGTCTCGAGCGCAGTGCATAGGCAGATGTGGGGTGAACGTTTTAGGGTCAAGATGGCTTATCCGTGGTAGTCGTGCGAGGTGTCCTAGTGAAGCATTCGTGGGGAACCATCCGACTGGACGGATATTTCGTGGAAGTAAGGCTATGCCGCGCATGCGCAGACAGGGCATTGTGGGGAAAGGGCAATGGAATGGACGTTTTGGAGTCGAGGTGGACCATCCGTGGTCCGTATAGGGTGTGTTGAAACAGTCGTAGGGTCGTCAGCTTGTATTCCTCCTGCTGTCACTTACACACGTAGCTTTAGGAGGTTAAACAAAATGACAATGAGACAATGAACAACTAGAGAAGGGAGGCATCCAATTTACCATGACCCGGTGAGAAATGAGGTGCAAACGTGAAGAGACGAAAGCAATAAACGAAGCCAACATTCTTCGCATAACAGTGTCAGATACACTAATGTAGATACAGCCACTTCCGGATTTGAGTGAGGATCTCAGAAATCTGACTGGTTGATTATGTAAAAAAAATCCTGAGAACAAATTCAAGAAAGAGCCATTGAACGGTTAAAATGTATCGATCATGTGTGTCCAGTCAGGAACAGCATTTTTAAATGTAGGGACTTTCTGATCAGTTATATTTATTATTTCGAAAACGAAAACTATGTGAACGAAATATAATTAAATTTTTACCTCATTTACGCTGGTTAATCCCAAGGAATGTATCAGTGGAACGGCTATCCAAACTGCGATCGGATTGGTGAGAAGTAGAGACCAGAAAATCAGTATTGCCGTAGTTCCGTATATGAACATCTCTGTAGGTAGGCCTAGCATGAAAATAGACGACATGTAGGTGACGACAAATGAAAGGGTTATTGAAAATGTCCCCATCCTTCTGTCCCCAACAAGATACGTCGACGTGGAGTTATCACGTCTTGTGGCAATGGCATGATACAGTCCTATACCCAAGGAAACGATCGTTGTCAGTGCAAATATGACAAAATCTGCGGTATGAAGACTAAACTGGGTCTCCGACATGTTGAAAATGTTGTCGGAGAGACCACCGTTTGACATCGTTGATATACCCCGAGACGCTCACCTGGATAGTGAGTTTTATATTACATAATTGGAAAATGACAAAACATCTTTGCTTGACAGCACACGTTATCCTTTGGTATAATGCAATATGTTCGCCTTCTATTGAAAGTTCAACGAATAAAACATGCCAAACAAAGTTTCAACAATGGAAAATGGCTGTGAATAGCTGGGTCGAATAAAAAACTGTTTGATGTCCCCGAGAAACGTGTATACGCGGACCTGAACTTTTAGTCCCGGAAATATTTGGTGTGCTTATAATGGCAATATCAGCTCAAGCTGAACTACTGGCAGTCACAAACGTCAACATTGTAATATTCGTAAAAAAATGTTCAAATTTCTGCTTTTATATTTAACGCTAGCTTCATGCCAATTGTTAAATATCATAATCACTGCACAGATGTTTTCTTGGTGAATCAGCCAAGCAAATGGAAAGCGGAACCTTTAGGTTCTGTCGTGTTATATTCATTGCGATTGCCCGGGGGTAAGGGCAAGGAATCTGCTTATGCATAGGTTTTGATGGCATTTATCGTGACGAACTACTAACCTTGCGGAATGTTATCCCTATGCTGAGAGATTTGATTGTCGAAGATCTAAAATAAGCATGCTAATCATCTGATATAAAACGTGTTTAGGTTAAATGAAAGTAGATGATCCAACCTTAAATATTTGGAAGATTTGTCACTGGATAAACTGCTTAACTTTTAATGGGATCCTCTTACTCCAGATGTTCCGATGTGTTCCTGTATGATAGTATTGTAACGATGTATATGCACAATAATACGCACCCTAGGAAAACAGTAGCAATTTCAGACAGCTTATTTCATGATAGGCACTGTCCACGAATATAAAAGGCTCTCGGTGATGTGTCATAGCGTGTACAGACGTTCCAAAGTGTTATAAAATTATATTCAAGCGTGTGATAGGCGTGGCTGTTATACAAGATCACCATGCTATTTGAGAATGATTCCTGATGTTTTTGAATGGTTTTGGTCACGATGCTGTCAGAATATTAGTCTGTGATCTCATAATATAAGGCTATTTGCCACATTACGCCGTTCTACACAACCACCACCGTTTCACGCTATCGCTTTTTAGCCCACCATCACCAGATGATGGGCTGTTCAAATCACTTTTCATCCGTGGTCCGTCGTCCGTCCGTCCAGGCGTCCGTCGTCCGTCCGTCCGTCGTCCGTCGTTAGTCCGTCCGTAAACAATTCTTGTTACCGCGATTTCTCAGGAACTACTGCATGGATCTTTTTCAAATTTGGTACACAGGTTCCCCTTGGAGTCTAGTTGTGCAAGAAACCTTTTCTGGTCAGATTCGAAAATCCAATATGGCCACCAGGCAGCCATCTTGGATTTCCCCATGAAACCTTGTTATCGCGATTTCTCAGGAACTACTACATGGATCTTTTTCAAATTTGGTACACAGGTTCCCCTTGGGGTCTAGTTGTGCAAGATACCTTTTCTGGTCCGATTCGAAAATCCAATATGGCCACCAGGCAGCCATCTTGGATTTCCCCATGAAACTTAGTTATCGTCATTTCTCAGTACTGCATGGATCTTTCTCAAATTTGATACACAGATTCTCCTTAGGGTCTAGTTTTGCAAAATACCTTTTTCGGTCTGAATCGAAAATCCAATATGGCCACAAGGCGGCCATCTTGAATTTCCCTATGAAACCTCGTTATCGCGATTTGGTACCCAGGTTCCCCTTGGGATCTACTTGTGCAAGATGCCTCTTCTGGTCCGATTCGAAATCCAATATGGCCACCAGGCAGCCATCTTGGATTTCCCCATGAAACTTTGTTATCGTCGTTTCTCAGGAAGTACTGCATGGATCTTTCTCAAATTTGGTACACAGGTTCACCTTATTATCTAGTTGTGCAAGATACCTTTTCGGTTCAAATTGAAAATCCAATATGGCCACCAGGCAGCCATCTGCGATTTCCCCATGAAACTTTGTTATCGTGAATTATTAGGAAGTACTGCCTGGATCTTTCTCAATTTGGTAGACAGATTGCCCTTGTGGTCCAGTTGTGCAACATACCTTTTTTGATCCGATTCCAAAATCAATCAATTCAAAAATTCCGATCCCATGTCCATCAGGCAGCCATCTTGGATTTCTCCATGAAACTTTGTTATTGCGATTTCTCAGAAACTACTGCATGGATCTTTGTCAAATTTGGTACACAGGTTCCCCTTGTCGCCTAGTTGTGCAATATCCCTTTTCTGATCCGATTCGAAAATCCAATATGGCCACCAGGCGCCCATCTTGGATATCCCAATGAAACTTTGTTATCGTGATTTCTCAAGAAGTACTGCATGGATCTTCCTCAGATTTGGTACACAGATTCCCCTTGTGGCCCAGTTGTGCAAGATACCTTTTTGATCCGATTCGAAATCCAATATGGCTGCCAGGTGGCCATCTTGAATTTCCCCGTGAAACATTGTTATCGTGACTTCTCAGGAAATATTTCATGGATCTTTCTGAAACTTGGTACACAGATCCCACATGGGACCTAGTTGTGCAAGATGCCTTTTTTGGTCCGATTCGAAAATCCAATTAATACGGTATTCCCGAGTTGTGACGTTGCATCACAAGAGTCGGCGGATCAAACGGTGGGGCATATTCTATATATTGACTATAGAGAATATCCATATCTTCACCTTCCATATCAGGAGTTCAAATAATTCGGAATTAAAATGTATTTCTTCAAATTTTAAATCAGTTTTCTTTAGTCCATGCAGTTGCAAGTGAACTGCCCCACCCTTTCATCTGCCGGCAGGTCAGCTACATGAAGCGACGTCACTCTTGTGACACAATGTCACAACTCAACAACTGTAGACTACTGCATGTTTCGCTCCAAGGGAGATAATCAGGATTCAGACACTTTCAGATTCGAAGTTTCAACATTACTGCGCGGACCGGATCCCTTCAGTATTAAGTATTGTACCATCTTACTATTTTCGAGTATGGTATCTTAAAAGAGATAGCTCAAACTAGTCCAGTAAACAGAACAGAATTAGCATTCGTTCCTAATTATAAATGCCAAAGTGTCAAAGAGATTTTTCTTCGCTTCCAGTACCCAATGATGACACGTGCAAAAAAATAAATAAAATAAAAATACTACAAAGCGAAGACGAAGGATCCTCCGTACTTGTACATTCACTTTCAGACTAACTTTGCTCATTTCTCTTGTACTATAACAACCGACATAAGTAGAGTTTCTAGAAATCTTGAAACTCCTGAAACTTAGAAAGATTATATCTTGGTGTTTTCCAGTGTCCCTTTTTCGATCTTTTTCGCTCAGATTCAAAATTCTGTAAACAAAATTACAACTCAATCGTCTTTAGTAACAATGGACAAAAGGATCCTCTAGTCATTAGCTTACATTTATCGGACAATGGTGGGCGCCAAGATCCTTCAGGATCTCTCGTTTAGTTTTGTGATTTGTTCGGCTATATTTTTGTGGGGTACTGTTATATATTAAAAAATGGATTGATCAAACCAAAGCTGAAACGTGGTTGAAATACAAGATCACCATGGCATTCAAGAATGATTCTTGGTCATATCTAGGAAAGGACACCTCAAACCAAAACTAAACGAATTTTTGCAATATCACATTTTTTCTCCGTGTTATCGAGGAAGGGCATAGATATTCAGGAAGGGCGAATAACGCCCCCTCTTTCGTCTGTTTCAGTTTTGAAACACCCCGCTTCAGAGTAAAACAGACTAGGGAGATCTATCAGAGGTAACCTCCAGGTCTGCGATTATAGCATGTATTTGAGTCTCTACCCAGTCTCATCAGCTACACTACATACGTTCCAGTAAATGAGGGAAAAGTGATCGTAAGGTAGAAAGTATTTTATGATGATATGAATTTAGAGCTACAATCACACAGCTGCAAGTTTATTTCTATGTGTGTCATGGTGTGTATGCGAACCTACCCAATGTATAAAAATATGTCCGTACCTGGAAAAAAATGATTAGAAATTTTGATAGTATAACTGGATCATTGTGTATATGTTTTTACACCTAACACACAGACAATACATGCGGATAGTCTGATCACAATATAACGCCAGCTCACAAAAGCTTGCATTTTCTAAAATGATGAATAGGCTGGCTCAACCTGAACTACATGTGTATATAATAGCGTTTGTACACAGTCACATGTACAAGTATAACGTCAAATGTGTTCGATGGCGATGACATCACCGTTCTGCGTAGCTATATACAGACGTTTGTAAGTTTTGTCAAAACGCTTCAGGAAAATTAGTGATAACATGTATATTGGCTCCAACGGCTCTTCGGGGCAATAGTACAAGTATTTCTTTGAAGTGTAGCCTCATATCAGACATTCAGTATTCAGCCGTCGTCCACAAAAGAATTCCCGTAACAACAACATGAACAATAGAAATTACAAGCGTCTGATCCGTCATTCATAATTCATCCGTCGTCCATTAAAGAATATCCGCGTCCATAATCCACGGACCTATTCCATATAACAGTATTAGCATCAAATTCAAAAAGACAATCATAGTATACATAAACATAGACTAGTTTCATGCAAGAGAGAAGCGGTCAAAAGTGCTCAATGATGCCGGTAAGACATCACGATGTTCCAAAAATATCAAATCCGTATCGCTGATCATTATTCTAAATCCAAAATATTCGTTGTAGAGTCATCTAAAGACATTTTACGGCAGACGGTTAATTGTAACACCAGTTCTAAACTGGTATAATACGAATAGTTTGTTGCAAGAGATAAGCGGATAACATACATCTATCAGTGATCAAGTGAACCAGATGCAATTAGGATGTTATGTGGAGCAAAGTACAAATTGGAGAGAGATGCAAGAGGTGGGAAAAATTGACGATGTCTGACGACTAAAAAGCAACCATGTCACTCTACAAGAGAGCATCCCTCGGTACCTAACATTCAGACCCGAGAACACGATTGATTCTCGGACGTAGCCTTAGAATCTCAGCGCGCTTTTATTTTAGATGTTCATGTGGATACTATGAAGTATCCACCCGCACCCAAGCTTGGGAGCTGTGATGGCAGGTCAGCTCAGATATCCACGATGCTCATCCATTAACATCAGATGAGTTGTTTGATGGAGTAAACGCTCCAACATGGAGTAAACCTGGTAAATGCAAGAATATCCAGAGAAACTAACCTGTAACTAACAATACAAATACGGATATCTTTATAGCATGATTTCGTAGCATGTTCAATTGTTTAATTTTGAAGTCAGTTATTTGCTACCAAGATACAACGAATATCATGTCTAATTAAACGTTTATATAATTTAGACGAGTTTTGATTGGTTCGTTGCCAGTGCATTTGATACAAAATTCCCTGAACATTTCAACGTCACGCACCTGCCTTCCGTTGCCGCTAGCGACCGGGTGTTTGCTAAAATGAATTTGGCGAATTATCCTGGCGTCCCCTGGTGAAGAGCATCTTCTGCTACGTCATTCATGTTCGTAAATAATATGGCGGCGGCGGCGGCTCCGACAACAAACGACAGATTTGGGTCGTTTGAAGCCGATGAAATAGCCTCATGTTTGAGCAGCAACAATCCAAAAAACACGGAGAAGTCCACTAACTTTGCTGTGAGACTACTCAAGGACTACTGTATCGCTAAGAAAAAGCCTGCAAAAATTCAGCATACAATAGAGTTGAGTCTGCCACTCAAGAAATTCTACGTCAACCTTCGCACAGACAACGGGGACGTTGTAAGTAGCTTCCCTTTCATACGTCGGTCGTTGAACAGGTATATCTGAAGTAGCTATTACGTTAAAAGTAGCTTCCCTTTCATACGTCGGTCGTTGAACAGGTATCTGAAGGCTTATGACGTTTGATCAAGTACTGAATTCAGTGAGGCCCATGCTGTCTTCAAAAGTATGTACAAGAAACTACGAGCCGAAGGCAAGGGGTTAGCTCTGTCGTTGCAGTTGGGGACATTCAGAAACTGTACGATCATCAAAATGTTTTCAATACCGCCACCCCTTATGGATTGTTGAACAAAATTTGGTTCGGAATCGTGCTATATTTCTGCCGTAGAGGTCAGGCAAACCTGCGGGATCTAACACCGAATGATTTTGAAGTGAAAGTCGACGACCAGGGGAATATGTGTGTAAAATGTCTTCGGAATTGACCATAAATCATCAGGGGACGTCAAATGAAGAGTTCGAGCCTGAAGGTGGGAGCTGTACAGCACCGGCCGAGAAAATTGTCCAGCTGTTCGAAAAGTATCTTAAAAAAAGAGACACCCCACCTGTAACGCATTATTTCATAGACTGCGGGAGTCATTTTACGATGATGATGTGTCGTATGAAAACAAACCGTTGGAGAAAAACACGTTATCAGAGACGATGACCAGAATATCTGCACACAAATCACTGTGTGCCTGCTACATGCATAACTGTGCAGGATTTGAAGCACGGCATGTCAGTACTATTACCGGTCACCGAAATCGTCAGAGCATAAAACATCAACAGAAACGTGACATGTCATCTACATTGTCATCTTACTGTGTTACAGAAGCTACATGTACAATATGACATCTGCATCCACCTCGAATTTCGCTGCTTCTACGACCGTCAACTGTATGACATCTGCATCCACCTCACCTTCTGCTGCTGCGACCGACGACGGCATGGAATTTGGTAGTTCTATTTCAGATGATCTGTTGTTGTTAGCATCACAAGTTGAGGCAATTCTTAATGACATTCAACAGGGTGAACAGAAACATCAAGAGTTGCAGTGCAATTCCACAGCAGTGTCCAACCATGTAGATATCAGTCAACCAGTTCTACATCTACATTGGACAAGAAAAGTAACTCGTAATATTAACTTTCTGAAATTCCATTTAATCCGTTCTCTTTTCTGATGAGAACATTATTGGATAACAAATACTATTTGTGAGCTCAACAACTCTCAAAAACAGTGAGGAAATTATATTGAGACTAAGTGATGTTATCTGCTGGGAAAATAAATTTATGCTGTAAATACATCCTCCACATGTTTAAAGTCGCCGCCAGGTTGTTTACCAACCTGATTTGGCAGAAGAGGCTTTCCACTATGAATTGAAGGCATAATTGTAGTGGCTGTAAATATAAAAGTGAATTGACGGCATATTTGAAGTGACTGTAACTATAAAAGACTTGATCGACTGAAAAGCTTTCCTACGAACAAAACTAATATGCCATGAGCTTCGTAAATTATTCAAAAGTTATTTATTACTGGAATTAATACTATTTCTGAGAAGACAAAAATAAAACAGAACATATGTTAGTTTGTGTCGTTTCTCTCTATCTCTTCCCTTCTCTCTCGACCTCTGGATCCAGAATATATGGTGCGATTATACGGATGAACCATGTTTCGTTGGTGTATTTGCGATAAATCTCGGTCTAGCAAATACACACCCCGAAACATGATATATCTGTATGAGAGACCGCAGTAACACTAACGTCGGAATCACACGTATTGGATTTATTTCATGCAGATGCCATCAGCTAGCGAAATTGAAGCCTATTTTGTAGATTGGGTTGGTAACCTACCAATACTGAACTAGACAATTTACTTCAGCGCATTAATTCTGAACTGTTGTGAGTTGGGGATTTTCTGGAGATGAACTTCTCGTAAGAATACGATGAAATTATTTTACCATGTACTTGTGGTAAACCGGTCAGTTATTGTTATATATTTTCCCTTGCGGGACACAGACTTATCTACACTAATTCGTACCTTAAATTAAATTCAGTTACCTACTGACCTACTTAATTTACGGTACTTACATACCCTACCTTCACAAATGATGCCTTAGATGTAACATCCGAGGCAGCATAGATAGTGGATTGTTATGGAATGTGTTATGCCAAACCAGGCAACGTACCTAATGTTCGTCTCAAAGTGATGTTATGACCTTTTGACCCATTCAATGGATTATCCTTAAGAAATCATAATGCCTTGTCTTATGGAAAAACAGTTCAACAGAAGAGTATATGTGCCATAGATGTTCTTTCATCTTTCATACCATTAATTGGACTTTGTAGACAGAATGGTGACCTACAAATCTACATAACTGACACTCTTCCGTAATATTAACCGCTTCTGATTCATGTAGACCCTAGCCCAAATACACATACATTCACAATGATATCTTAATTACAATATTTGGTCAATTGATTTCGGTAGACGTCTGATATGGTGACCATCTCCGCTAAATATCATATTCATTCAAAATTTCGATCTGTGAACAATCTGGGGGAGAAGAAGTTGAAAACAGATGACAAAAGTATTTCCTCAAAAACTTGTACAAGGTCTGTAGAGAATCTACAGTTGCTTTTTATATATTGGTGGCTTTTCCAGTGTACACAGTTGACAATATGAAACACATATCCAAATTTTCACTCGAAAATCACGGCAATGACCTACTGAACTACATAACAGATGGACTTTCATCAATCAAAATAAATCTAACATCAGGTGATAGCCCATACACATACCCCCATAAAATACCTTAAATGTAACATGCAGTGGAGGTGGAAATGTGTTGTTATGTGTTACCCCTACCCCCTAATTCTTGTTTTTTGACAATTTCCCTTGA
>JAVTVY010041595.1:0-19318 GCA_036873755.1 Hanleya hanleyi | reverse complement strand
TATGAAATATATCATTAACAAAAACAATGAAAAGTAAGGCGCCTGAAATAGAGCCCTGGGATACACCCATAAGATAGGATGTTCTGCAGAGCTTCTATACTCTCCAAGTATATAAGACCCGTTGATTTGAATGAAATTCTAGTTTTCCGGTCGCTTCCCATATGGATTTTGTGGCCCATCAACACAATGATTTCCTTATCATTATATATTTCTTTGTTCAATTCATAGATTTCATTCATAGACTCTAAAGTATAAAACAGTTGACAAAGGATAGAGAATTAAAAAAAAAATCGAGAGTCTATATCAGTCACTCAGTTGATAGAGAGCAACTAAAGTGAATAATAGCCTTTGCGTAATGGATCGCGTGGTTATCTTCTTTGTCTTTTTTGCTTTCCCTTACATACAGATCCGCCCAGAAAAAAAACTAACAGAACTTCTGGTGGTTTGTAGAAATTTGTGCATACAACATTGCTCACGGAAATGTATATTACGGGAAAGGATGGCAGGCTTCATCATATTGTGCTTAAAATCAAATGTTTCCGTTCTACGTTTGATGATGGGCTCCTCAGGACATCATAGAAGCGTCGTGTCTGGGCATTCTCAAAGAGAGCCGTGTCTACCCGCGGGAGACCAAAAGCGACTCTCATGTAAACTGGTGACATTTTTGAATCTCCAATCTCAAAGCGAGGCAGCATGACATCACTCGCTCGACCGGGACTATTTTCCAAGTGATCATATGACCACACACGTGACTCGCTTGACAGACAACAGGGGTCAGCCAGCTGGCATCAGACTACAATTAATCACTTCCGGGTCAGTAGCCGCGACCTACATTGTTTAGAAATTTGAGAGCAGATCTTTATGGATTTTATGAGCTGCGATTTTTCAGCATTTCTGATACATCTGATATTTCAACTTGCAGATGAGGCTTCAAACTGTACTTCCTGGTGTTGATTTGGGCCATTTTGGGAAAAGCATGGTGGATGGAGACATGATCAGTGAAGGGTGAGAAGGCTCCCTGTTTTCAAATTGAATGACATTCTGTAGCACCAATCAGCTGTCAGTGGCGGCAATTTGAAATTTCCATGGTCAACATCTGTCAAGACTCCCACTGGTAATGTCCCACAAGGTAAATATTGACATGCCAGGTGGATTTATGCATTGTGAATTTTCTGGATTTTTGCCGATTTTTAACGCTAATACATAACAAGTAACGAAATTAATAGTAGACTGGTGCCTGTCACATGACATTTTCACATTTTACCAGAGAATTTTAAATCGTCACTGCGGCTACAGTTTTGACTTGATCATCCCAATTTTTCCCAGGCTGACTCATGAACAACGTACAAATATGAGGGTTGTTTCAAACTTATGTTATTAAATTATTAATAAAATAAAATAACATTTTTAATTAATTTTAATCAATTTTTTAATTATTAAAATTATTTTTTTTCTTGCTAACTGTGGTTGAAATAAACATCATACTGATAATGCTGGGTAACATCTCTTGTATTGTTACGCCATTTCTGCGACAAAATTGAGACCTTTTGGAGCAAATATAGGCAAAAAATGAGTGATTTGTCAGTTCTAGGGCCAAATATTCAATGCCAAAAATGACGAGGTTCACTTAACACAGCTGGTAATTATGAGCATATTAACTTTCAAGATACAATAAAATGTAAATGGAAGAAAGGAAATTCACACAGATACAATTACATGCTTTTCTTCAAAATCTAGACCTCAGTTCAGATGTTCAATGCTTCAATCATTTATGCATAAATTCACTTTATATCAGTCTAAAACCACATGAAATTAATAATAATCATATCACCTGTAAAAACTCAGATGTTTGTTCCACACACAAAGAATTTCCAAAATGCCTTTTGCATTTGTAACTTTAATGAAACAAATAAAATCTGATTAACTGAGCGAACAATTAATCTGACTGTTGATGGTTTCACATTTTTGTGTGTCTATTGTCAGTCACATTTGCATCATAGCAAATACTTTATCTTCATTCCATTTCCACTATCTCCAGGATTATAAATTTGTAATTTTCTTTCATATTCATATCAGAGATCTTGTGGGTAGCAAGGAACATGGATTACAGGCACCGAATATTAGCAACCCCCCTCCCCCCACCCACCCCCACACACACATCAAATAGGTTCTATGACAATTTCGCATAGTGTGACTCAGAGTTATGGCCTCCAACTCTGTTGGAAGATAGGCCTTGCTCTCTGTTGAGTTGCCACTTTAATGTTTCACCAAACAGTTAACAGTTTAAATGAGGCAACTTTCAGCTGTCCTCATCTTTCATGGTTGTTAATGTAGCAGATATCAGCAAATGGCCATCAGATATGGTGTCATTAAATTTTATTCCTTTTTTTCTTCTATGTTGTGTTTTGACAAGTGTTGCCTGTTTGCAGACATTGCATTCATGGACTTGAAATCTGACACAGAATATATTCCTCAATGTTATTTAGGAGTTTTCTCAGTAATAATAACTGTTTACAAGTAATATGTGCATCTTTCTAATTACTGCCAGCAAGATCTTGATGAGATGTAGATCCATCCAATTGAACTGACATATATTCTCTATATGGGAGTTGTGTATACCATAAACACCTCTGTGTTATATTTTGGTATGTGTTGTGTACACATTTGTGTATATTGCTGTCACTTATTACAGGGTTAAACAGGTCTTTGATGTTTGTATCAACATCAAATTTTAATCCCATTTGATAGATTACTGGGATGACCCACTGATTACATGGAGAAGTTAACCACTGCCATGAAGGAAATTTTTACCAAATGTAGCCTAAATGAGCAGCTTGAAAACAAATTATGTTTTGACACATTTTGAAGTTAAGTTTTCTTTATTTTTAAACTTTAATTTGAATAATTTCATAAAAAATGAATTAAAATAATAAAAAAATAATTAAAAATATTAACATATCAAGTTAATGCTTTATACTTCTTTTTATAGGCAGAAGGATTGTCGACTTGGTGCTTTTTACCAGATGGAAAAATATGTACAGGTTAATGAGATATTGTACGTTTTACTTGTACCTCAGTCTTAAGGCATATGGGGCAAATCGAGGGGAAATATAAAGGGGGTACCCTTGGTATATAGGCTGTAAAATCTATATCTGTGCATAGTTTTATCTGTGCCTTCTCAAGATAGTTTGGGGATGGGTATGGTTTGTTAAGATGAGAGCATTCCTTATTTTAACAATGGTTCCATTCCTGACAGGCATCAGACTACAATTAATCACTTCCGGGTCAGTAGCCACGACCTACATTGTTTAGAAATTTGAGAGCAGATCTTTATGGATTTTATGAGCTGCGATTTTTCAGCATTTCTGATACATCTGATATTTCAACTTGCAGATGAGGCTTCAAACTGTACTTCCTGGTGTTGATTTGGGCCATTTTGGGAAAAGCATGGTGGATGGAGATATGATCAGTGAAGGGTGAGAAGGCTCCCTGTTTACAAATTGAATGACATTCTGTAGCACCAATCAGCTGTCAGTGGCGGCAATTTGAAATTTCCATGGTCAACATCTGTCAAGACTCCCACTGGTAATGTCCCACAAGGTAAATATTGACATGCCAAGTGGATTTATGCATTGTAAATTTTCTGGATTTTTGCCGATTTTTAACGCTAATACATAACAAGTAACGAAATTAATAGTAGACTGGTGCCTGTCACATGACATTTTCACATTTGACCAGAGAACTTTAAATCATCACTGCGGCTACAGTTTTGACTTGATCACCCCAATTTTTCCCAGGCTGACTCATGAACAACGTACAAATATGAGGGTTGTTTCAAATTTATGTTATTAAATTATTAATAAAATAAAATTTTTAATTAATTTTAATCAATTTTTTAATTATTAAAATTATCTTTTTTCTTGCTAACTGTGGTTGAAATAAACATCATACTGATAATGCTGGGTAACATCTCTTGTATTGTTATGCCATTTCTGCGACAAAATTGAGACCTTTTGGAGCAAATATAGGCAAAAAATGAGTGATTTGTCAGTTCTAGGGCCAAGTATTCAATGCCAAAAATGACGAGGTTCACTTAACACAGCTGGTAATTATGAGCATATTAACTTTCAAGATACAATAAAATGTAAATGGAAGAAAGGAAATTCACACAGATACAATTACATGCTTTTCTTCAAAATCTAGACCTCAGTTCAGATGTTCAATGCTTCAATCATTTATGCATAAATTCACTTTATATCAGTCTAAAACCACATGAAATTAATAATAATCATATCACCTGTAAAAACTCAGATGTTTGTTCCACACACAAAGAGTTTCCAAAATGCCTTTTGCATTTGTAACTTTAATGAGACAAATAAAATCTGATTAACTGAGTGAACAATTAATCTGACTGTTGATGGTTTCACATTTTTGTGTGTCTATTGTCAGTCACATTTGCATCATAGCAAATACTTTATCTTCATTCCATTTCCACTATCTCCAGGATTATAATTTTGTAATTTTCTTTCATATTCATATCAGAGATCTTGTGGGTAGCAAGGAACATGGATTACAGGCACCGAATATTAGCAACCCCCCTAACCCCACCCACCCCCACACACACATCAAATAGGTTCTATGAGAACTTCGCATAGTGTGACTCAGAGTTATGGCCTCCAACTCTGTTGGAAGATAGGCCTTGCTCTCTGTTGAGTTGTCACTTTAATGTTTCACCAAACAGTTAACAGTTTAAATGAGGCAACTTCTTTTTATAGGCAGAAGGATTGTCGACTTGGTGCTTTTTACCAGATGGAAAAATATGTACAGGTTAATGAGATATTGTACTTTTTACTTGTACCTCAGTCTTAAGGCATATGGGGCAAATCGAGGGGAAATATAAAGGGGGTACCCTTGGTATATAGGCTGTAAAATCTATATCTGTGCATAGTTTTATCTGTGCCTTCTCAAGATAGTTTGGGGATGGGTATGGTTTGTTAAGATGAGAGCATTCCTTATTTTAACAATGGTTCCATTCCTGACAGGCATCAGACTACAATTAATCACTTCCGGGTCAGTAGCCACGACCTACATTGTTTAGAAATTTGAGAGCAGATCTTTATGGATTTTATGAGCTGCGATTTTTCAGCATTTCTGATACATCTGATATTTCAACTTGCAGATGAGGTTCCAAACTGTACTTCCTGGTGTTGATTTGGGCCATTTTGGGAAAAGCATGGTGGATGGAGACATGATCAGTGAAGGGTGAGAAGGCTCCCTGTTTACAAATTGAATGACATTCTGTAGCACCAATCAGCTGTCAGTGGCGGCAATTTGAAATTTCCATGGTCAACATCTGTCAAGACTCCCACTGATAATGTCCCACAAGGTAAATATTGACATGCCAGGTGGATTTATGCATTGTGAATTTTTGCCGATTTTTGCCGATTTTTAACGCTAATACATAACAAGTAACGAAATTAATAGTAGACTGGTGCCAGCTGTACCATAAATGTGACCGACGGTATGTTTATGTACATATGTTTAACTATTCTAATTGAGGCCTGAGGCCATTGTTTAAATGAATACTTACAACCTGGTCTTGCATTATTGAATTCAGGGGCGAAACAACGAAAGTTATCATAGGCATATCCAGGCCATGCCGCTTCTGCAGAACCCATGGTAGAAGTTGAAATATCAAGCTTTTCCCATAGCCTGTAGGTAGAACAGCAATACAGTCTCTGCCGTTGTAAGCTGCCGTCAGTGCCTCTACTTGCTTTTCTTGCAGAACAGGTTCAACCGACATGGTCCATTGCAGGGTCTTTGAGCGAACAACGCATGGGTATAGATATAACCTGAATAACCGCAAAATGTGTAACGCATTCACGTATGAGTGGTAGCCATCGTCACACCCAAAACTAAGACGAAGGAATAGAGAACGTTCATTCATGCAGGTAAGAATTTGCTTAAACTTTCGGTAATATTTCATCGGGTTAAGATAACAGTATTTTCGTTATTTTGTGAGTAAACTATCTCAGCACAGATTCTAACGCTGAGAATTGGTCGAGTCCCATGCGAACCAGCAACCATCAGAGTAAGGCACCCAACTTCAAGCACAATATGTTGGTGATCTAAACCGCTCGGCTAACGGGCTTCCCAGAAAAATAATTCAAGATAACATAGTCAATAGAAAGAAGAAATAGTGAGAGTCAACCTATACTATTTGTAGATATAGGTATCTTCTGAATATGTATTTCGTGATACAACTGTATTACTGATGTGCCAGTACCGCAGATGTGTCGCATGTACACTTGCTTGACCAACTAACCCATACATGATGGCTGTTAAAGAGCGTTTGTTCACATCACGTAAATATAGACAATCTGGATGGTGGCTAAATTAGATTGGTCATTCATTCACTGTATCATATTACTGAATAACACAGTCCAGAGTCAGTCCTGATATCATAATGCATATATACACGAATTCATATCATTTTTTTCTTGTGGTTCAGGAGGGGGGTGCTTAGTTTTTTTGCCAACTTAATGGGGGTTTTTGTTGATGCCTCAAGCGCAGTTCCAGTTGGGCTTCTGGGGGTTCGACCACAGGTATTGGCAACAGTTAGGGATAACCTCCCTCTAGAAATAATAATACATGTAATATTAGTAAGTCTGATATGCATATTTGGTGTAGATGCATGCCAATAATAGTCTTTTTGGCATCATTCAATGCAGACTTACATGTACATGATCGCCTCTTGGTTTTAGAACTTTATCTTGAATGAATCCAAAGTTACTCAGCAGAAACAACTTTTTACCTCCATTTCCAGAGTAAGGTTGATGATATGTTCAGTGTACAAACCTGTACCTCTCATTTGCATGCTTTGAATTTGCTGGAAGGCTCCAAGCTAACTAATATTCAAAGGAATGATGAGTTAATGCACCATTTACGGTACAACCAATTTCTGGCGTTTATTAAGGAATCCGACATCTAGCAGCGGTGTAGGAAACGGAAGGAGGTGCCTGCCCCCACTTCAAAATGTGACGGGGCACATCATCCTTTGTGCCCCCCCCCCCCCCTCACACATTGCGCTCTCAAACTCTCATTTAATTCCCAAACTGTGAAATCTGCTATAAATATATCACCAAAGGATGCAGAATGAATTAAAATGGGAAGCTTTCTAAAAATTGTTCTATTTTTTTCGTAGCTTTTTGGAACTGTTAAAACGCCAAGTTATGGTGAGGAATAGTACCTCAAAAAAGTGCTCAAAATGCACTAGATTGCGGGAAATGAAGCCTAAAATTTAAATTAAATTGGGGAGCATGCCCTAGGACACCGCACACACAAAATATTACGGCTTATCCTGTCAGTGTCATTTCTTATTTTGTGTTAGAACTAACATAAAGCCACGACAAGAAATCATAACTGCATGTTCTTTGATCCTCCCAAGAATATTGGCAAGTGAGGATATTACAAATTTTTTCATGGAGATGATTACTCAAAGAAATGGAAGATTTGAAGAAAATATTCTTGTTTTCTCTTAAAAACTGTATTAGGCGATCTTGCGGCAAGGGAAAAGCGAATAAATGAATAAGAAGCATACCCGCTCTCCCCGTGTCTAAGACACAGCAGTGGGCTCAAAATACAAAGCTTTTCCCCCAATAGGTTATGCCAATAGCCTAACATTGATGATGAGTTCGCCAGTGTGATTCGGACGGCGTTGTCGTATTCTCAGAGTTCCGCGTCCTCATAGTTCCGGCCGGAACTCTCAGGATGACGCTGGCCTGTCTCAGGTTTTGACAAGTCTGTGTCTCAGTTCTGATCTTAATCTCCCTATATATTTACATGTTTGCCATCGCTCGTGAATATTTTCATCTGAAACTTGCTAAAATTATGATTGAGGTAAGCATATCAACCATGTATTCAAATTTGATGCTCATATAAAACAATTTCTACGTGTTTTGAAAGGTTTCAAAACATTAACCAAGTATATATGCATGCTTTAAGTTTCTAGCTGTTACGGGGACCAAAAACTTGACCGCAAAGCGCGTGAAACAACACGAACCCCGGATCCTGTGGGCAATTTGTTACCACAAATCATATGTATAATGAGTTCTTTTCATGTTTTTCCAAGTAAGACCAGATTTATGTAAATGTCGGTGAACTATACAAGAAAACATCATCCTGAGGCTATTTACCGACATAAATTACAATGTTGATTAAGGTGGCTCCCTGGTTTCGGTACAAAGTCATATCATTTTTTAAATATTTTTTGTATGGCTCCCGAAGATAAGCCTATATCAGAAATTGATATAAAAAATGGGGCATAGCGTAATACTTTTTTTCTAATTTTCAGCTTGAATAACGTGCGCCTGTGGCAAGTTGGTACAATGTGAATAATATGTAAACACCCAACACTTGAGATATACATTGAATAGAGCTCTGAAGCCACCTGTACCCACACTTTTTCCCGCCATTTTTCATGAAGTGCCAACAATGCAACGTCGTGACGTCGACAAATGTCACGCCAACAAAGAGTTTGCCATTCGACGTCTTGACGTCACAAGGGAAAATTTATCAATTGCTTACTAAAGGCCTCAGTCCATAGTTGCGGATTTTTGGTCCCCCTCAAATTCTTTGAAATTAAAATTCCACCCGGTTTGACCCCATGAGAATTTTTGTTGGCTTTTTGTTTATTGATATTTGTGATATCATTCAGTTGACTAGTTGATTTGCTTCAAATCAGTACATGGTATTTTGCCAGTAGGATTGGCCCATGCCTCACTATGCAGATGGAAGTGTGAAAGTGTGGCTGTGAATTGGGGCCATTTTCAGCTTACGAGCACATGGCATACTTTACGGTGTAAAATCGAGCTGGAAAACCGCGTGGTCGACACCCTATTTTCTTTGCCAATTTTTGTTGGTCCTTGGACTGGGCACACTGTCGGTGAGTTTCAGGACACTTGAATAACAAGTTTTTTCTTTGGTGGAGGGGGAATATTACCCATTTTGGACCAATTTTAGAGGATTTTCCTGAAGTTTGAAGCAAGTTCAGTATGGGTTATGGGGACCCTGATTTTCGTCAACAAGGCTTACATCTGTCTCGGCTTTATGACAAGAGCCTACTCTTTCAGAAAATATATAGTTCTATGGGGGGTCTCTAATAACACGGTTGCTGTTTAGCATAAAATGAACCTGCCTACTGTTTAATTTCAGATGCCATGGCCCTTCTGTAGACTGCACCCTATATGACAGAACAGGCACTTTCTCAGGTAACATTAAATTTGCATATCTGACTAAAAAATTCCATCCAGAACTAATATTGTTTACTATCAAGTTGAACACAATTCAAAACAATGCTATTCACACCCAACACAGGACTGAAATTAAGCATCACAGGGGCTTGGGCTAGAAAGGGGGGAGGGGTAACTCTTAGCATGGCCAGGAAATATCTGTTAAAAGGTGTGTAGAATTGCCAACATCCATGTTGGTGTTTTATCGGGGGAGGGAGGGAGGGGGGTTCAATTGTCCCAGGAATTTTTCAAAAGTTTTAGTGTCACAGAATAATTCCTCTGGGACCATTAAAACAGCCCTACCCCCCCTCCCCCCCTCCCCATAAAACCAGCATTGGAGTTGGCAATACTATACTATACACAATGTAACAGATATTCCCCTGTTAAGAGTTATCCACCCCTCCTCCCCTTCAAGCCCAAGCCCCTGTGCTGGTTTCATAATTCCAGTCCTGTGTTGGGTGTGAATATCATTGTTTTGAATTGTGTTCAACATAATTGTAAACAATAGTAGTACTGAATGCAAAATTTTCAGTCAGATATATTCAAATTTGACATAGCGGTCTAGCCTGACAAAATGGCGTCGCAAAAACTGTCAAAATATGAATGGGGTAGGGGGAAAGGTATCGCTCTGTTTTATCTTAATATGACTTTCAACCATTGAGTGTCATATATCATTATACTTGTACAGACCCATAGATTGAAAAGAGTAGATAAAAAAAAATCCACAAAAAGTACCCTTCACTTAAAGGCCTCAGTCCATAGTTGCGGATTTTTTGTCCCCCTCAAATTCTTTGAAATTAAAATTCCACCCGGTTTGACCCCATGAGAATTTTTGTTGGCTTTTTGTTTATTGATATTTGTGATATCATTCAGTTGACTAGCTGATTTGCTTCAAATCAGTACATGGTATTTTGCCAGTAGGATTGGCCCATGCCTCACTATGCAGATGGAAGTGTGAAAGTGTGGCTGTGAATTGGGGCCATTTTCAGCTTACGATCGCATGGCATACTTTACGGTGTAAAATTGAGCTTGAAAACCGCCTGGACAACACCCTATTTTCTTTGCCAATTTTTGTTGGTCCTTGGACTGGGCACACTGTCGGTGAGTTTCAGGACAATCGATTGTCAAGTTTTTTCTTTGGTGGAGGGGGAATATTACCCATTTTGGACCAATTTTAGAGGATTTTCCTGAAGTTTGAAGCAAGTTCAGTATGGGTTATGGGAACCCTGATTTTCGTCAACAAGGCTTACATCTGTCTCGGCTTTATGACAAGAGCCTACTCTTTCAGAAAATATATAGTTCTATGGGGGTTCTCTAATAACACGGTTGCTGTTTAGCATAAAATGAACCTGCCTACTGTTTAATTTCAGATGCCATGGCCCTTCTGTAGACTGCACCCATAGCAGACGTTGATAGAATGCACCACACGTGTACGCTTGTTGACACGGCCGTGGAAAAATAAACGGCATGCCATGCTGTTTATTTTCAAAGACCAAATCCTTCTATTTTCTCGTGAATGGTAGAAAGAAGTTTAGTTTGTTGTTGTCAAGTGTGTTTCATTTTGTAACTGTCGTAACATATGTCACTTTCGTGGAGTTTGAGAGACATCGATTTCAGCCTAAATTTGAGCCTGATTACATCTTTAAATGTAGTCTTTAACTTGATTGTCATATTTCAAAAAAGCGAAATTAACAATCGAAGTATTCATGTGTGTAGTTTTATGTAGTTATGCTTTGTAACTTTATCAGTAATAAACGAAAGTTTTAACTCTGTCATGGTTTTGTCTTTCGATATATAATAAACAGGTCATTATACAATGTTGAATCCAATATGGAGCTTTTATTGTACTCGTCTACGTTGGGTTGAAAGTCCGTATTGGACTTTCAACCCAACGTAGACTCGTACAATAAAACTCCATATTGGATTCAACATTGTATAATAACCTCATAATATCCTCAATCTTGATGCATTTTGGATGTTAAGTACCATAATAACCTAAAGATATCGGAATTGTATTGAAACTAAGCTTCAACTTGTGAAGTTACAACAGTACTGTTTGAAGTACATGTAGCCTAATCTATCTATCAAATAGAATTTAATCGTCCAAGGAAAACGTACTCCAGCTTGTGTTGATTATGCTGGAAAGGACTAATATACCTCCAATTTGTGATGGTTGAGGGCAATAACTCACATGAACATTTAAATATGACGTGATCAGGAAAGTTAACCCCAAGGAACATTTAACCATCTATATCTTTATAGTGAGCGAGTGAATATTATTTAACGTTGCTTTCAAGTATATTTCATTCAAATCACGACATTGGGTCTTATTCCTTCTCACACCTGAGAACCACACAGGTGCGATCCTATTCTTTTTCACAACCAGGAACCCCACAGGTGCTTCAGTTAGTCGCCTCTTTACAACAAGCTGCATGAGGAACTGAGGCCTATTCTTACCATGAAGTGCCCTGTGCATAAGAACATCTCGTGTCAAGACAGGGCCTATATCTTTATATACCAATACACATAACTTAAACATAACATGAACTTTGGTTTATTCAACGGGCTTAATATTATAAATCACAAAATACAATCTTCATATGTCACATGTAACAGTATGAATAATGTGTTTGTTCTTAGGGAGCGTTCCCAATTATGGTTTTTGCTTCGTTCGTTTAAATTACCGAAAAAAAACCAAGTCGTTCTACACCCATCGTTTTGATTTTCGTGGAAAACCATTGAAAAAACCATTCAACGCATTGGTTCGTTCGCCAGAGAACGAAGTCGTTCGTTTTACAGAAAACCATTGCGTTTTTTTCCTTCTTTGTTTGCCATCGTTCGATCGTTCGCTGGAAAACGATGGCGCAATAATACAATCACGTGATGTTCGCATTATCAAGCCTGATAACACAATCTCCGTGGGCACGGAGAAAAGAATCCGTTAATTCAAAGCAGAATTCTCTGACGTTTGGATAGGCAGTAAATTACTTTTACGTGTAACTAGATGTTGAAGTTCAGCTGCATAATTAGAAGACAAAAGAAAGTAATTGCACATGTTTTTGCCCCGGTTTTAGCCGATATCATCGCGTCAGACACTGATTATTCGGTTCGTCCTACATGGCTGAATGCTATCTCCTTGCCAATCTCCGATCGCATTATTTATTGTTATCTGAATTTGGATTATATAGAGAGTCTATTATATTGATAGCTATATGTACGTGTAGGAGCAAACCATACACCAGCCCGTGGTGATGCCTCCCGGTTTTCTTCCCGTTCTATTTCGATCGAAACGTCCCGGTTTTCAAAATGGACATGGAATTTATCGGTAATCTGGAAGGGGGTCCCGGTTTCTAAATGTCCGTATCTTTGGCCGTTTCGTAGCTTCTCAGACGATCGGAGTGTTGTGCGGGCACCAAATTTTGGAGTCGCTTGTCGTATACGCATGTCGCGGCCCAAAATGGAATCCCGACAAAAAAAAAAATTTCCGAAACGTCTTTCTTCCATACTATTTGACGTCTAATCGGTATGTCCATGTCCTAAGGTTTTCGTAATCCAATTGAAATAAAACGTTTCGTTTATCTCTAATGAATATATGTTTGAATTATATTCTCTTACCTGGATAATTGATTGTATATCCGACGCGGAATAATTGACATATTATGGGTATTCTTTGCCTCTTTTGCAGAATACATAGAACATAACCGACAACCATAGAGTGTTTAACGTTATAACGCGACATAAGACATGAACTACGGTCGATTTTGGAAATAAATCGACATGTCATTTGTGTTAATGACACCGACAGGTGAACCTTCCTTCATAAGTGACCTGTTGATACGGAATAGCAGAAAATAATATGAATTCTTTACCTTCCGGTTAAAGAGCTGTTTATATATGTCGGCCATTGGCGGTGCGCGTTGTTAGTTTCACTGTGTGAAGCAATCAATTTCATGTCGGGTAATACTTGTATAATAATTGTAAACCGGACGCGAGGCCCGATTGTTCCCAAATTAACTCGACATGAACTTCCCGTAGACGAATTCTCGGCCAAAGATATTAAAACAAGTTAAAAAAAAGAGATTATTTTCTGCTTGACAATTGAAATTTGAGGTGTTGATGATTCACACATCACACCATAGTCGGTCTGTGAAAAACCGTCGACTTAAGAAAACAGCGGAGTGGCGGGGTCGAAGGGGTTAATTTCTTTGAAAGAAAAAACTCAAACAACATTGTTAGCGGGCATGCCTTAATAATATGCTTACCTTGTATTATTTGTGGCTGATTTCCTGTGTCCAGCAAATTAACCAAATAATTAAAGTAATTCAGACAAAAGTTACGAAACGTAACGCCAAAGATGTTGCACGCTACGCTCGTAATTTGCTATCAGCATGTGATATGTATCGCCAAATTTGAGAAGTATTGAGTGGAGGCACTTGGCGGTTCAGCCCTGTTTTATAAGGCTCTGCAATAATGTTTTGTGAAGTTGATTAAAATCGCCACATTTAACACAGGATCTAGCAAATGCTACTAGGAGATATGTATACGCCATATGCAGATCCCACTGGAACAGTTTACGATGTCGAAATTGTGATCATCTCTTTTGTCGAAAACCGACGAGAGAGAAAGACCGCTGCATTTTTATAGAGATATAGGTCTAGGTATGAGGTGTCGTTAGGGCTATCTGTAGTTTCCTTCAAATCAAGTTAAGGTGGATATGTATCCTTCACTGCGTCATCTTTATAGCATTTATCCACAGCGATATAGCTTATATTGTCTATAGTGTCTATTTAGCGCTTGGTGAATGAGAAAGCACTTTCGATTGATCCGTTTTGGAAAGCGCCGCGCATAGTCGTATTCATAAGAGATCAGATATAGGTCAGCCAACAGGGGTGCACAATTAGTACCCATTGGAATACCTATTTGTTGTTGATGTATTGTGTTGCCAAGTTTCACATAGATATTTTTAATGAGAGATTCAGGCAACTCTACAAAGAAACATCCCATGAATGATATCCTTTGTTTGTAGTAGACCTAAAGAATGCTTTTTGGATTCTGACATTAATATAGCGGGGATCAGTTTTCTTGTACACAGATTCTATTAATAGACATAATTAATAGATTTAGAAAACACTCTTCAGGTATCCAAAAACCCCGCCACAAGGAAATTGAACCAATGTAATCCTCGATAGACTGGACACATCACGTGCGTCAGGACAAAGCCGTTTCCCCATAGAACTAATTCTTTTGTAGAATATCCCAATAGGGTCAATCTAAGTGTAAGGCCAATACATCCTGGACGTCCTTTTGGAGAACACGTTGTTGCAAACCAATGGCCAACTCTAAGACAAATCATTCATCCGGAATCTTTTTACCCGTAGTTCATTGATCATCCTATTCATGCCATGGTAACTCATCCTGAATTGCACGAATCAATGCTTTAAAATATGTCATATCTTTATTTGATCGAGGCAAACTGTAGAACCATGATTCAGTGATCGAATGACATTATTGTGAACAGTCATTTGACATGCTGCCTGTCGTTTGGAAGGTACGTGTCCAAATGCTGCTTGCACGAGAAGCGTTATACTCTAGAAAACGTCTCGGACATCTAAGAATAGTAACTTGCATTCTATAAATACTCTCTCGTTTGGGGCCGTTTTGTTTTTGGCTGGCAGTCACATAGTTAATCAGTTTTCATCACATGACTTCATAGAGCTATTACATAATTGCTCCATGGTATTTGTATCTAACACCGCTCAAGTCGGTGATAGGGGCCGTGTGGTCATGTTATTCGATATGTCCACATGAACAGCTACAATAAAAGCGTGGCGAGGATACAAATCATCACAGGGATCACGTTTGGTTCATGTGATGCTTTTAGAAATATCCAGTCAGTGTATTTGTCTCTGGGGTCATATGACTTCTTGTCAGTATCCTGGCATCTATTTCCACCACCCTTTTAATGTTGAGTTTGATCCATTTTTATTACGGGATACACGTCCGTGATATGGATATAATGGCATAATTCATAATTTATAGCCGTCGTCCATTAGAGAATATCCGCGTCCATGATCCAAAGACCTATTCCATATTCCATATGATTCCATAGTCCTACTGATTTGATTGAGGAAATGTTGGCCTTTTCTCTCTTGTCAGAAAACTTGCTTATATTTAGCCGGATTTACCTGGTCGGAGTTACCTGGTCGGCTTTTTGTCGGAAAACTTGCTTATATTTAGCCGGATTTACCTGGTCGGAGTGGCAACACAATATATCAGCAGCATATAGGTATTCCAATGGGTACTAATTGTGCACCCCTGTTGGCTGACCTGTATCTGTTCTCTTATGAATATGACTATATGCAGGCGCTTTCAAAAACCGATCCATTCAAAGCCCGTTCCTTCTCATTCACCAAACGCTATATAGACGATCTTCTCGCTGTGGATAATCGGTATATAAATGACGCAGTGAAGGATATATATCCACCTTCACTGGATTTGAAGGAAACTACAGATAGCCCTACAGTCACATCATATTTAGATCTATATCTCTATAAAAATGAAGCGGGCATTCTCTCTCGTCGACTTTATGACAAAAGAGATGATTACAATTTCGACATCGTGAACTATCCCTTTCTGGACAGTAATATTTCAGTGGGACCTGCATATGGCGCATACATATCTCGCTTAGTAGCATTTGCTAGATCCTGTGTTAAATGTGACGATTTTAATCAACGTCACAAAACATTGGTGCAGAAACTTAAAAAACAGGGCTATTCCACCAAGCGCCTACACTCAAAGTTTCTCAAATTTGGCGATACATATCGCATGCTGATACCAAAATTATGGCGCTACGTTTCCCGGGGCTAGGGGCCGTATCAACCCATGTACTTCAAGATCCTCATGGTACTCATATGAACAGCCACAATCAAAGCGTGACTGAGATACATAATTTTTTAGATGACGACTCTATAACGAATATTATGGATTAAGAATACTGATCAGCGATACGGATTTGATATTTTTGGAACATCATGATGTCCTGCCGGCATCATTGAAAACTGTTGACCGCTTCTCTCTTGCAGGAAAAAAGCCTATGTGTATGTATACTATGATTGTCTTTTTGAATTTGGTGCTAATACTGTTATATGGAAAATGGAATAGGTCTTTGGATTATGGACGCGGATATTCTCTAACGGACGACGGCTGGATTATGAATGACGGACTGGACGCTTGTAATTTGGAAATTAGCTATTATATAACACTGACATATGAAGAAGAA
The DNA here is from genome assembly GCA_036873755.1 of Hanleya hanleyi. Taxonomy (NCBI): domain Eukaryota; kingdom Metazoa; phylum Mollusca; class Polyplacophora; order Lepidopleurida; family Hanleyidae; genus Hanleya; species Hanleya hanleyi. The sequence continues at coordinate 2,749 of JAVTVY010041595.1, read as the reverse complement.
AAGACTATGAAGAGTCCATAAACGATATCATTTTACTTGTCCTCTTTATTCTAATGCACCCCTAAGAGCCGTTCTCATGATATAAGATTGTATATCTCTTATTGTCAGATATACCCTTTTATTGCACTGGGGTTAAAATCGCGGAGCGCAGCTTTTGGGCGTATGGCTCTCGGCCAATCAGTATCGTCCGCTTGTCAACGGCGTGGAGTGGGCTCAGCATGTCACAGTTAAAAAAGACCTTGCGTCGTTTGTTCTGGTACAAAAAATTGGATAAAACTTTTTAATTCTCTCACAAGATAAACTGGGCACATTATACTTACTCTCTCTTATGCAGATACATGCTTATTGTGTGACTATAAATCGATACAGGCCGAATACGCATGTGTACCATGTTGCCAGAAGGTGTTACGGCGACAGTTTAGGAGGTACCGTAACAAACTCTGACAATGGTTGAATTTCATGAGCCCAACTGGTTAGACGCATGTGGAGGGAGAATCATACCTATAGCTAGTCATTGGTGGTCTGACAACACCATACCATAACAGAGGGCTGGTTTCTCATAACGATGATTAACAGTATCATTATTTTTGGAAATTTTTCGATGTTCGCAGGACATTCGCAACCTCATGACCGCTCAGAATTAAGTCAAGAGCGAATGCGCATGTACATAGCGTTGTCAGAGTGTGTTACAGCAACCGTTTAGGGGGTTAATGGGAGAATTCCATGAACCCAAATGGTTAGACGTATGTGGAGGGGAATCATACCTATAGCTTGTCATTGTTCGTCTGACAACACCATACCATAACAGAGAGCTGGTTTCTCATAACGATGACCAGCAGTATAATTATTTTTTTTATTATTATTATTTTGTTCGTATGACATTCTCAACATCATGTCCTTTCCGAATTAAGAGTCAAACATTATTCTGTATATTTCACCCTTGGGTGTCTTCAATTAAGATGTTCTTAACCAACCAACGCCGTTTTAGTTTGTTTCGGCTGAAGAGACGTGCCTATGCCATTTTCACCCTGCCATCTGACAAGGATAAAAGGCTTTCTCATCCGGACCTTTTCCACATAAAGTAAGCTTACAATGGAATAATTCGAACCAGACTCCTCCGTCGTCCGTAAACTTGCTGCTGCTTCTAGTATTCGTGGCACATAGCCCGTTTTCATGAGGGCAAGTACTGAGTGCAGTGCGGACCTGCATACGGAGGATGGCGGATTTTCTCAAATTGAATGGCTGAAATATCTTAGTCCTTAGCTAATTCCTTTGGGGTAATTGTCAGCCTGTTGTCGTATTTCTAGAGGATCAGTATCTATCTAAAACAAACAGATCCCCGGAGAGATGCGATGTGAATGTTTTCCATCAATGTCTCATTGTCCCTGCCACACAAGCTCATTTGTCATAAAATAACAATAATTTGTTCCTTGTTCTATAATAGAGAAAAAAATCTGAGATTCTGACATCACGTGATTATTCCACTAAATGGATGATCAAATGGATATTTCTAAGGCGAGTAATTATTGTACGTACCTTGGACTGGTCTGTAATATCGGATTCCGGGAGACAACTCACCGTCATCTGGTGTGAAGAAAACTACCCCGTGAATCAGACATGTGCCCGTAATAGAGTCGTAGAAAAACGACATGCAGGGAATTTCCAGAAATCAATACCACGTGACTTCGTCAGCCAATCAGCTAAAGTCTACCGACGTAACCCCAACGTAACCCGTCATTTTCGAGTCATGTGATGATCTACTTGTTCAAAATTACAGATCTGCCACACCTCTTGGATGGTACGAAAGTTATTCATACCTGTATATTTTGTAAGCCCAGGCAATATCTGTTTCCGGGGTATGTATGAAAACCTGTAATTTATCAGGGATTTCGAGTCTGTTATCCGCCGGATGAAGGCCGAACAGAATCCGGTAAAACACCGGATATCGCTCCGCGATAATGGAGAAACACGATTCGCAAGCCATCTTTTGGATGGCGAAGTGTACGCAAATGCTAGGGAATGCGTGAATGGAGTCTCATTTCACCCGGATGTAAAAATGACGTCACTTCCGATGGTAGCGCCATCTATACACTCTGGACGCAAGGGAGACAACTCGGACTAATGATGATCAAGGCATGTACTGACCTATCTAGGCTATAGTTCCGGCAACCTTTGACCTCGAATTCTTCCGCGGTGATGCGGTCTGGTGGTAATGCGGTCTGCCTCCGCGGACAGAAAGTAGTCCCATGGGTTGACTTCCAATGTTAATGTATACGGGGAATACCTAAATAGACGTTTTGTGACCTAGGGGAGCCCCTAGTGGACCGATGGGGTCGAGTGAGGTATCAAAGTGAAGCATTCGTGAAGGGGCATCTAATGAGATGGGTGTGGGATTGAAATATCGGCATTCTGCGCATGCGCGGTGGCCAAAGGGTATGAAAATAGACGTTTTGGAGCTAGGGGAGCCCCTAATGATCCAATGGGGTCATATGAGGTATCAATGTGAAGCATTCATGAAGGGGCATCTGACTGGACAAGCGGCTCGGGCGTTGTCACCATTCTGCGCATGCGCGGTGGACCAAGGGTATGGAAATATACGTTTTGGGATCTAGGGGAGTCCCTAATGGGCCGATGGAGTTGTATGAGGTATCCATGTGAAGCCTATGTGAAGGGGCATCCAGTCATGGGTGGGTGCATGTAAAAATTTTCCTGAAAAAAACCGGAAAACGGACTTTATCGAAAAATCCGC
>JAVTVY010041594.1:0-18457 GCA_036873755.1 Hanleya hanleyi | reverse complement strand
TATATTTACACTCAATTCCTTAGCCAGCACCTGGTAATAGTAACATTTACATAAGAATATTGTATTATTTGGAGCTTTGTCTGCTGGGACTATGACGAATACTAGAACTTCTTGCGAATTGAGGTTTCTCAGTACTTGTTTTGCTTGAGAAGGGTACTTCTGTCAGTATGGCGGATTGTTTCAACGAACTTGCTCTTGGTGAAGTCCAGCATGGACCATGACATGACATGGTGAATGACATGGTGCCACAGCCATGTCATTCAAGATGTCAAGAAAGACATGGTGCAACAGCTTATCCATCTCAATCTGTCCATCAACACTAAGTCTAAGCTTTTTAAATTTAAGCCGTACGATGTCGAATTTTACAGGTTAGTTTTCCTAGGTATTCTTGCATTTACCAGGTTTTCCCATGTTAAGGCGTTTACTCCGTCAGACGTTCATGATGCTCATCCTTTACCATCAGATGAGTTGCTTGAGCTGATCTGTTATCACAGCTCCCGAGCTAGCGTATCTAATTCCACTTAAGCCGGTGCTAGGGGCCGTGTGGATACTATATAGTCTCCACATGAACATCTGCAATAAAAGCGCGGCTAAGATACTAAGGCTACGTCCGAGATTCCTCCGTATTCTCGGGTCTGAATATTGGGTGTACGAATTCTTCCTGTAGAGTCATATGGTTGCTTTTTAGTAGCCAGACGTCGTCAATTTTTCTCACCTCTTGCAAATCGCTTCAATTCATTGGCTTATCGCTTCACCAAAAATCAACACGCGGACATCGTAGTGCAAAAAGTTATCCATCTCAACGACCTTGATCTCTTCCATACACGATTGTCTGTATGCTGGAGTTTGATCGTTATGACCAGGTGTGCCAGTATGGTCATTTGGTCTGAGACGCCAGTCCTAAGTGCTAGTCTGCGCATCCGAGCGTGGATTCGAATCCCGCTCCTAACTCTATTTTGTACCGCGACATATTTTGAATGCGCTCGCAATTTCGGCATGTGTTGTGATGGTTGTGGATCATCGTCATCTGTGGGTGCATCTGGACTGGTCTGTGCTTGACCCTCCGTATACTAAACTCACTCCCTATACATTACACTGATGCTCTGTGGAGAATTTTCCCATAGGGAACAAATTTGTCCCTGCACAACGAGGCAATACCTGCAGTGTATGAGCTGTCACAGCGACCCAGCTAACCAATTACGAGTTGCCAGAGCATTTCTATCATAGCTCTCTAGATTTGTTTTAATACCGCTTATGTCGGTGTAGGGACAGTGAGGTCATGTCATCCAAGCTGCCACATGAACAGGTACAACAAAAGCGTATTTGAGATACAACACATATCACGAATCGTTAGATTCTTGGTATGTGCTTTAGAATAGGTTAGCCAGAAGACTATACTGTGAAGTCATGTGGCTCTGTCAGTATGTCGGCACCTCTTCCCACTTCCCTTATATGTGTGTAATTTTTACCTGTATATGGCGAGATTCTGTTGGTGGACGTTTCGTCCCCGAGGCCCGCCCCCTGTACAGACCTTTTGGTCTTTGATATATGTTAGCATTGTAGGAAGATGATGCTGGGTCGACATCGGGCCTTACAGACTAGTCTTTTGTGTTAAATGCCGTCATTTTCATCTGACGACGATACAGCTCCGCAATCCCAACGTATGAGTTGTCACAGCGACACAACTCACCAATTACCAATATACGAGTTGTCAGAGCATTTCCACCATAGCTCTCTAGATTTGTATCTAATACCGCTTATGCCGGTGCTAGGGCTGTGTGGTCATGTCATCAAAGTTGCCACATGAACAGGTACAATAAAAGCGTACCGAAGATGCAACACATATAACGAATCGTTAGATTCTTGCTATGTGCTTTAGAATAGGTTAAGGATAGCTATCCCGTTAGAGGCAGTTTTAGCACCCCTGTGACAATTTGTCTTCTGTATCAATAGATATACAAGATAGCCATAATAAACTATATATTTTATGAAAGCGTACATCGTAGGGATTCCAACTATATGATTGTATAACCGACACTGCTACTGTGTAGAAAATATTTCAATTTAAAAATTCAAATGAAAACAGTAGCGTCCATTTTTCAATTGAAATTTCATGAAAACTGTTGATCTTGTTTCAACTTTGATGGTATACCTTGATAGGAGACAACTTGAACTAGTAAACTTTATCTATTTTTTTAAAAATTTTGCTTGGTTTTGTTTTTACAGCTATTTTACTAAAACAAATTGAAAAAAACGTACTATTATACGCTCATTTGTCTTAAAAGTTGAATAATTAAAAAACTAAGCCGAACTTACACAAAGTAAGATAAAGTTTACTAGATCACCTTATAAGTAATCGGAATGCCAATTTCAAAAGCGTAGCATGGATACTTTTCGAGAAATAAACGTTTAAATCTCGGATTTTGTAAAAAATAAAAGGCTAGAAATCGGGCAAAATATGTCCAGCTATACATCTGATGAATTAATCCTAATTTTTTGCTTGAATTCTATTGCCAATTACATTTTAATCTGTCTTATGAGACCTACTCGAATTCCTGTTTATTTTGGATAACTAAGTTTATTCATCAAGGCGGTTTAAAATCCAATTTAAACTTTAAAAACTTGCTAAAACTTGTTCAGCTGAGAAATGTACTATCTGTGCTGATCACTGCGCGGCGGGTGTCTGAGCAAAGTGTCACTGCGTTGAGTACACTTTCATATGTATATATTATAATTAGAAACAAACATACTGATGTTTGCATGGTTTTGATCAGAAGGGGGTAGATTAATGTAAATGAGTAGGATCTCTAGATAATTAGCTTACCAAAATACTGCGGAAATGAGTTTTGGAAAAACAAATTTAACAGGCAAAAATAACACTAGCCAAGTCGATGCAAACTGCTGTTCTATTCTTACAACAGACAATTGGGGTGGCCATTTCCTACCAGTCAATTAACAATACAATACACACTCAAGACTTACAATAGACAGTCGTGTGAAAGGTTAATCTCTTCCCAGCTGGATATCGGACCACTTATAAGGCAATCTGTTTAATTTTTCCAGTGCCTCAGAAACAAAATTTTTAGCTCACTGGCCCGATGGGCTTATGTCATGGTCTGATCGTCCGTCGTCCGTCGTGCGTCGTCCGTAAACATCTTCTTCTCTGAAACCGCTTGGCCGATTAAGCTGAAACTTGGCATGCATGTTCCCCCCAATGAGTACACCAGAATTTGTTCATGCGGTGTCGATACGATTTTAAATATGGCTGCCTTGGCGGCCATCTTGAATTTGCCAGTGAAATCTTCTCATCATTATTTTTCGGTAACTACTTCATGGATCTTTCTCAAATTTGGTACACTGGTTCCCCTTTGGGTCTTGTTGTACAACATGTGTACTTTAGTCCAATTTGAATATCCAATATGGCCACCAGGCGGCCATCTTGGATTTCCCTATGAAATTTCGTTATCCTGATTTCTCAGGAAGTACTGCATGGATCTTTCTCAAATTTGGTACACAGGTTCCCCTTGGGGTCTAGTTGTGCAGGATACCTTTTGTTATTTGATTTAAAAATCCAATATGGCTACCAGGAGGCCATCTTGGATTTCCCCATGAAACTTTGTTATCGCGATTTCTCAGGAACTACTGCATTGATCTTTCTCAAATTTGATAAACAGGTTCCCCTTGGGGTCTAGTTGTGCAAGATACCTTTTTTGGTCAGATTCAAAAATCCAATATGGCCACCTGGCGGCCATCTTGGATTTCCAGCTGAAACATCGTTATCGCGATTTCTCAGGAACTACTGCATGGATCTTTCTCAAATTTGGTACACAGGTTCCCCTTTGGGTCTAGTTGTGCAAGATACCGTTTGTAGTCTGTTTCAAAAATCTTATATGGCCACCAGGCAGCCATCTTGGATTTCCCCATGAAACATTGTTATTGCGATTTCTTATGAACTAATTCATGGATCTTTCTCAAATTTGGTACACAGGTTCCTCTTGGGGTCTAGTTGTGCAATATACCTTTTCTGCTCTGATTCGAAAATTCAATAGAATAGGTTAACCAGAAGACTATACTGTGAAGTCATGTGGCTCTGTCAGTATGTCGGCACCTCTTCCCACTTCCCTTATATGTGTGTAATATTTATCTGTATATGGCGAGATTCTGCTGGTGGACGTTTCGTCCCCGAGGCCCGCCCCCTGTACAGACCTTTTGGTCTTTGATATATGTTGGCATTGTAGGAAGATGATGCTGGGTCGACATCGGGCCTTACAGACTAGTCTTTTGTGTTAAATGCCGTCATTTTCATCTGACGACGATGCAGCTCCGCAATCCCCGCGTATGAGTTGTCACAGCGACACAACTCACCAATTACCAATATACGAGTTGTCAGAGCATTTCCACCATAGCTCTCTAGATTTGTATCTAATACCGCTTATGCCGGTGCTAGGGGCTGTGTGGTCATGTCATCAAAGTTGCCACATGAACAGGTACAATAAAAGCGTACCGAAGATACAACACATATAACGAATCGTTAGATTCTTGGTATGTGCTTTAGAATAGGTTAAGGATAGCTATCCCTTTTGGAGGCAGTTTTAGCACCCCTGTGACAATTTGTCTTCTGTATCAATAAATATACAAGATAGCAATAATAAACTATATATTTTATGAAAGCGTACATCATAGGGATTCCAACTATATGATTGTATAACCGACACTGCTACTGTGTAGAAAATATTTCAATTTAAAAATTCAAATGAAAACAATAGCGTACATTTTTCAATTGAAATTTCATGAAAACTGTTGATCTTGTTTCAACTTTGATGGTATACCTTGATAAGAGACAACTTGAACTAGTAAACTTTATTTATTTTTTTAAAAATTTTGCTTGGTTTTGTTTTTACAGCTATTTTACTAAAATAAATTGAAAAAACGTACTATTTTACGCTCATTTGTCTTAAAAGTTGAATAATTAAAAAACTAAGCCGAACTTACACAAATGAGATAAAGTTTACTAGATCACCTTATAAGTAACAAGAATGCCAATTTCGAGAAATAAACGTTTAAATCTCGGATTTTGTAAAAAATAAAAGGCTAGAAATCGGGCAAAATATGTCCAGCTATACATCTGATGAATTAATCCTAATTTATTGCTTGAATTCTATTGTCAATTACATTTTAATCTGTCTTATGAGACCTACTCGAATTCCTGTTTATTTTGGATAACTAAGTTTATTCAACAAGGCGGTTAAAAATCCAATTTAAACTTTAAAAACTTGCTAAAACTTGTTCAGCTGAGAAATGTTCACACCTGTGCTGATCACTTCACGGCGGGTGTCTGAGCAAAGTGTCACTGCGTTGAGTACACTTTCATATGTATATATTATAATTAGAAACAAACATACTGATGTTTGCATGATTTTGATCAGAAGGGGGTAGATTAATGTAAATGAGTAGGACCTCTAGATAATTAGCTTACCAAAATACTGCGGAAATGAGTTTTGGAAAAAAAAATTTAACAGACAAAAATAGCACTAGCCAAATCGATGCAAACTGCTGTTCTGTTCTTACAACAGACTATTAGGGTGGCCAGTTCCTACCAGTCAATTAACAATACAATACACACTCAAGACTTACAATAGACAGTCGTGTGAAAGGTTAATCTCTTCCCAGCTGGATATCGGACCACGTATAAGGCAATCTGTTTAATTTTTCCAGTGCCTCAGAAACAAATTTTTTAGCTCATCTGGTCCGATGGGCTTATGTCATGGTCTGATCGTCCGTCGTGCGTCGTGCGTCGTCCGTAAACATCTTCTTCTCTGAAACCGCTTGGCCGATTAAGCTGAAACTTGGCATGCATGTTCCCCCAATGAGTACACCAGAATTTGCTCATGCGGTGTCAATACGATTTTAAATATGGCTGCCATCTTGAATTTGCCAGTGAAGTCTTGTCATCATCTTTTTCGGTAACTACTTCATGGATCTTTCTCAAATTTGTTACACTGGTTCCCCTTTGGGTCTTGTTGTACAACATGTGTACTTTAGTCCAATTTAAATATCCATTATGGCCACCAGGCGGCCATCTTAGATTTCCCCATGAAACTTTGTGATTGTGATTTCTCAGGAACTACGGCCTGGATGTTTCTCAAATTTGGTATACAGGTTCCCTTGAGGTCTAGTTGTGCAAGATACCTTTTGTGATCTGATTCAAAAATCCAATATGGCCACCAGCCGGCCATCTTTGATTTCCCCATGAAACATTGTTATCGCGATATCTCAGGAACTACTGCCTGGATCTTTCTGAAGTTTGGTACACAGGTTCCCCTTGGGGTCTAGTTGTGCAAGATACGTTTTGTGGTCTGATTCAAAAATCTAATATGGCCACCAGGCGGCCATCTTGGATTTCCTGATGAAACATTGTTATCGCGATTTCTCAGGAACTATTGTATGGATCTTTCTCGAGTTTAATACACAGGTTCCCCTTGGGATCTAGTTGTGCAAGATACCTTTTGTGGTCTGATTCAAAAATCCAATATGGCCACCAGGCGGCCATCTTGGATTTCCCTATGAAACTTCGTTATCGTGATTTCTCAGGAAGTACTGCATGGATCTTTCTCAAATTTGGTACACAGGTTCTCCTTGGGGTCTAGTTGTGCAGGATACCTTTTGCCATTTGATTTAAAAATCCAATATGGCCATCAGGAGGCCATCTTGGATTTCCCCATGAAACTTTGTTATCGCGATTTCTCAGGAACTACTGCATTGATCTTTCTCAAATTTGATACACAGGTTCCCCTTGGGGTTTAGTTGTACAAGATACCTTTTTGGTCAGATTCAAAAATCCAATATGGCCACCTGGCGGCCATCTTGGATTTCTTTCTCAAATTTGGCACACAGGTTCCCCTTGGGTCTAGTTGTGCAAGATACCTTTTGTAGTCTGTTTCAAAAATCTTATATGGCCACCAGGCGGCCATCTTGGATTTCCCCATGAAACATTGTTATTGCGATTTCTTATGAACTACTTGATGGATCTTTCTCAAATTTGGTACACAGGTTCCTCTTGGAGTCTAGTTGTGCAATATACCTTTTCTGCTCTGATTCGAAAATCCAATATGGCCACCAGACGGCCATCTTCGATTTCCCTATGAAACTTCGTTATCATGATTCCTCAGGAAGTACTGCATGGATCTTTCTCAAATTTGGTACACAGGTGCCCCTTGGGGTCTAGTTCATTGGCGTTGCCAGGATTTCTTGAGGGGGGGTCGTTTCTTATGCTTACTTATTCGTGCGGTTGAGCGCTGAGAGGGGGTCGTTCGCACCCAACGACCCCCTACTAGCGACGCTCTTGTAGTTGTGCAAGATACCTTTTGTTATTTGATTCGAAAATCCAATATGGCCACCAGGTGGCCATCTTGGATTTCCCCATGAAACTTTATCGCGATTTCTCAGGAACTACTGCATTGATCTTTCTCAAATGTGATACACAGGTTCCCCTTGGGGTCAAGTTGTGCAAAATAGCTTTTCTGGTCCAAATCTTGAATCTTCCCATGAAAGTTTGTTATCATGAATTCTCAGGAAATTACTGCTTGGATCTTTGTCACAGGTTCCCCTCGTGGTCCAGTTGTGCAAGATACCTTTTTTAGTCCATTTTGAAAATCCAATATGGCCGCATCTTGAATTTCCCATGAAACTTTATCATGAAATCTCAGGAAATTACTACATGGATCAGTTAGTGTTCAGGGGGACAACACAAGTTTGAAACTCATCTATTGCAGTTCTTTAGTAAAAATTTCTCACAGCTACTTTCTCCAGTTACAGCCAGATGGCACTATCTTTAATCTTAATATTGAAGCACTTCTAATTAGAATTTTGATTTTATCTTTTTCACCAAAATGTGAGACGAAATAGTGAATATTTGAATGAAGAAACAAAGAAAATCTAACGGGATAGCTATCTTTAACCAGAAGACTATACTGTGAAGTCACGTGGCTCTGTTAGTATGTCGGCACCTCTTCCCACTTCCCTTATATGTGTTGTTATTTCCCCAAATCCGTGGATGGGAGGCTTTAACCACTGACCTTCAACGGAAGATGACTTGGTCCGCGCAAATGACAAATACTATTGGGTACATTTTCCAGCAACAAACAAGTAAGGAAACCCCACAGACTGTGATCATCTACCTACACCCACACGCTTGCATACAACACAATGAATCATGCATCCAGCCTAGGCGAAATATGGTGACCAAGACTATAAGTTAATCTGGAACAGAGATAGCTCTAATCACTCTCTACAGTCCATTCAATTGTGTCGGTAGCATTGGATTTTTACCACTCAATGGTACAGGCGTACATGCAATACAGTGCAGGATAATGCTCGGTGCCCTAAAAATACATAGAAAGTCGCTACGTTAATGGGACACAAAGTCACTTGAAGCTTTTGCAAAGACCATGCAGGTGCAGTTCTGTCCAGTTTTCGGAATTAGTGTTGCTACAGTCTCCAGTTGGACAAAATAATGCAAAATAGCAGTGTCAGCAGTCCACTCATTTGTAACGGAGCAATTAATATTTAACCACTTTGGTTTCACAAATTCTGCAGTTCCAACCGTTCGTGAAGATGACCACTTTCACTTGTCAAGTAAGACAATGGAGCTCTTCCAAAGTAGCTCTAGACTGCTCGACCTCACCTTGATCCCATTGGACTGACCCTGCTCGCAGCTCCAAATGTGTCAGTCAATATATCAATCTGTAATCTTTAATCAGGTCATAGAAGCCCAAATCCGAATAATTCCATCTGAACAGTTCAAACACAAGCAAGCTCATGTACCCTTGAAATAAATCAAGAAATGAGCAGCAGGATCCTTCTTGGTAACCATTCAGCAACTTATTTGCCCTGATAATTCAAGTCTGGGTAAAACTATAATATATTTGGATACACCGGCACACGAATGTATAATCCCAACTTCAGCATATCATAAGATGACCGTCTTTCGGGGTGTACCACTATCTTTCTCGGGGTTTGCACAACAGATAATCTGAAAGGAGCAACCTAATCAACAGTGCACCGTCGATATATTTATCAATTTATATAGATGATCAGATGATCCTCTGTGGAACTGGAATGTGTCTCCTTATAGACTAAGGTTAACCTGGGGAAATGTATACGAGAAATCATTCTCGGTCGGAGCCAATGCTCACCCTCCAAATAACCTTGACAATATGCAGGTCCCACTGGAATATTTCTGTGCAGATAAGGATAGTTTACGATATCGAGATTTTTGTAATCATCTCTTTTGTCGTAAAAGAAGTATGAAGCTCTACCTTGCTCTCGTATTCCAGCTTTCTAAAATGTATTCAAGACATGTAGGAATACCGGAGCCATACTTTGTTAATAAATGCCCCGTTTCTCTTAATATTAGCATTCTCATTTAACGACACGAGGTTTTATTTTGGGCCTGGTACAGTAGAAGGGTTTTCGTGTAGAAGATAATTAAGGAGACGTGCATATCTCGCAGATTTGGGGGGAAATGGGCTGCTTTGAACCAAGTATCGCTCTCGTATTCCTATACGCCATAACTTAATTTTGGAAAGCTCGAATACGGAGCGGTGTCGAGCTTTCAATTTTTCTACTTCCAATTTCAGGAGATGGAAAGATTGAATACGGGCGCTATGTAGAGTTTTTCATCTTTCTACATTCAATTCAGCCGACAGCCTCACTTGTTTACATGCTATTGAAGAAGGACTAATATCTTTCAACACATTTCCGTAATATAATATCTATTTTTTAATATTATTCCAGGCAAGGAGTTAGGAAGTTATTGTTCTGGCGTAAAAGAGAATATATATATTTTTTCAAATCAAGTTATTCAGCACCCGTCATATTCTACAGTCTGACGATTGCTCCTGGATGTGAATAAAACTGAGCGCACACAAAGAGTTTTCTGCAACAGTTGTTATCTATTACTACAATTAAGTATAAATTGTTCACTACAATGAAATATAGAACTTGGTGTCATGATTGAGATATTTTTTTTTATTTCACGGCGAGGGCCTGTTCGTGTAACGTTACTGATGTGAGTTTATATACTCATAATTTATTTATCAGGATTGTGAAGCAGTGATGTATTAGCAGTAATCCTGCATGGCAACCCACGCGAATGTAGGAAGTACGCATCAACGGGGTTGTGTGTATTTGTGTCAAGGCTTCTGTATCAAAAACCTGCTGGGGCGAACTTATTTATTCCGTCCATTTGCTATCACGGTAGAAAGCTTATAAAGCTACCGTAACAAGCAGTCCACTCATTTGTAACGGAGTAGTTAATAGTTAACCACTTTGGGTTCACAAATTCTACAGTTCCAGCCGTTCTTGAAGATTACCACTCTCACTTAGTAAGAAAGACAATGGAGTTCTTCAAAAGTAGCTCTGGACTGCTCGACCCCACCTTGATCCCAAAAGCTGAGGGGATATTTGACTGACCCTGCTCGCAGCCCCAAATGTGTCGGTCGAGCTTTCAGTTTTTCTACTTCCAATTTCGCGAGACGGAAAGATCGAATACGGGAGCGATGTAGAATTTTTCAACTTTGTACTTTCAATTTTGCAAGATGGAAGGCTGAATATAGAATTTGAATCTGACGATTTCTACTGGATGTGAATAAAACTGAGCGCACACCATCACCACGATTAAATATAGACCTTGAGAGTGGTGGTGGTGGTGGTGATGGTCTTGTGTGTATGTGTGTGGGCGTGTGTGAGGTGGGGGTGGGGGGGGCGTCATGTCGATCTCCTGTTCCTCTCTTTCAGCACAACTTTGTATGGCATGGGCCAGATTCCCGGGTGTTGCGGATGATTCTGCCAGGCAAGGAGTTAGGAAATGGTTGTTCTAGCGTAAAAGAGAATATATATATTTTTTCATATCAATTTATTTAGCAGCCGTCACCTTCTTCAGTCTGACGATTGCTCCTGGATGCGAATAAAACTGATCACACGCCATCACCACAATTAAATATAAACCCTTGGAGTGTTGTTATCTATCACTACAATGAAATATAGAACTTGAGAGTGTTGCTATCTATCACTACAGCTGAATATAGAACTTGGGAGTGTTATCTACCACTACAATTAAATATAGACCTTGGGAATGGTGTGGTGGGGGTGGTCTTGTGTGTATGTGTGTGGGTGTTTGTGAGGTGGGATGGGGGCGTCATGTCGATCTCTTGCTCCTCTCTTTCAGCACACCTTTGTATGGCATGGGCCAGATTCCCGGCTGTTTCGGATGATTCTGCCAGGGGTCTAGCAGGGGAACACCGTCAGGAGGGGCCCCGAAATCGAACCGTTGTAGCAACGTGCTGACGAAGAGAAAGGCAGCTCCTTTATATATATGTGGTCCAAGGCATGCTCTTCCTCCTGACCCAAATGCTATCAGGCTACAATAAAAGAAAGTTAGTTTTCAGTGCTGTAGCATACAAACAGATCATGAAGAACGACAATAAAACGACAGGCCAGATTTATCGATACCATATTGTACGACAACTGAACAACTAGAATTAGATTATAGAACCCTGAACAAAAAAAAAATATATATACAATAAATCAAGATGGCAACCCATTAATAAAAGAGACAAACACAAGAAGAAAAGAGGACAAGAAATATCTTCAAAATATGACGGGCAACGGACTTTAAATATGAAGTATGTTTATTCTGTATAATAAGTATTCTTTGAAGTATTTAATTGTGCACGAATAACTGACACAGCAGATTGTGCACGAATAACTGACACGGCAGATTGTGCATGAATATCTGACACAGCAGATTGTGCACGACTAACTGACACAGCATATTGTGCATGAATAACTGACACAGCAGATTGTGCACCAATAACTGACACGGCAGATTGTGCATGAATAACTGACACAGCAGATTGTGCACGAATAAATGACACAGCAGATTGTGCATGAATAACTGACACAGCAGATTGTGCATGAATAACTGACACAGCAGATTGTGCATGAATAACTGACACAGCAGATTGTGCACGAATAACTGACACAGCAGATTGTGCACGAATAACTGACACAGCAGATTGTGCATGAATAACAGACACAGCAGATTGTGCATGAATAACTGACACAGCAGATTGTGCATGAATAACTGACACAGCAGATTGTGCATGAATAACTGACACAGCAGATTGTGCATGAATAACTGACACAGCAGATTGTGCACGAATAACTGACACAGCAGATTGTGCACGAATAACTGACACAGCAGATTGTGCATGAATAACTGACACAGCAGATTGTGCATGAATAACTGACACAGCAGATTGTGCACGAATAACTGACACAGCAGATTGTGCACGAATAACTGACACAGCAGATTGTGCACGAATACCTGACACAGCAGATTGTGCACGAATAACTGACACAGCAGATTGTGCACGAATAACTGACACAGCAAATTGTGCATGAATAACTGACACAGCAGATTGTGCATGAATAACTGATACAGCAGATTGTGCAGGAATAACTGACACAGCAGATTGTGCACGAATAACTGACACAGCAGATTGTGCACGAATAATTGACACAGCAGATTGTGCACGAATAACTGACACAGCAGATTGTGCACGAATAACTGACACAGCAGATTGTTCACGAATATCTGACAGCAGATTGTGCACGAATAACTGACACAGCAGATTGTGCACGAATAACTGACACAGCAGATTGTGCACGAATAACTGACACAGCAGATTGTGCACGAATAACTGACACAGCAGATTGTGGATGAATAACTGACACAGCAGATTGTGGATGAATAACTGACACAGCAGATTGTGCACGAATAACTGACACAGCAGATTGTGCACGAATAACTGACACAGCAGATTGTGCACGAATAACTGACACAGCAGATTGTGCATGAATAACTGACACAGCAGATTGTGCACGAATAACTGACACAGCAGATTGTGCATGAATAACTGACACAGCAGATTGTGTACGAATAACTGACGCAGCAGGTTGTGCAGGAATAACTGACCCAGCAGATTGTGCATGAATAACTGACACAGCAGATTGTGCACGAATAACTGACACAGCAGATTGTGCATGAATAACTGACACAGCAGATTGTGCATGAATGACTGACACAGCAGATTGTGCACGAATAACTGACACAGCAGATTGTGCACGAATAACTGACACAGCAGATTGTGCACGAATAACTGACACAGCAGATTGTGCATGAATAACTGACACAGCAGATTGTGCACGAATAACTGACACAGCAGATTGTGCGTAAATAACTGACACAGCAGATTGTGCACGAATAACTGACACAGCAGATTGTGCATGAATAACTGACACAGCAGATTGTGCATGAATAACTGATACAGCAGATTGTGCACGAATAACTGACACAGCAGATTGTGCATGAATAACTGACACAGCAGATTGTGCACGAATAACTGACACAGCAGATTGTGTACGAATAACTGACACAGCAGATTGTGCATGAATAACTGACACAGCAGATTGTGCACGAATAACTGACAAAGCAGATTGTGCACGAATAGCTGACAGCAGATTGTGCATGAATAACTGACACAGCAGATTGTGCACGAATAACTGACACAGCAGGTTGTGCATGAATAACTGGCAAAGCAGATTGTGCACGAATAACTGACACAGCAGATTGTGCACGAATAGCTGACACAGCAGATTGTGCATGAATAACTGACACAGCAGATTGTGCACGAATAACTGACACAGCAGGTTGTGCATGAATAACTGACACAGCAGATTGTGCACGAATAACTGACACAGCAGATTGTGCACGAATAACTGACACAGCAGATTGTGCATGAATAACCGACACAGCAGATTGTGCATGAATAACTGACACAGCAGATTGTGCATGAATATCTGATACAGCAGATTGTGCACGAATAACTGACACAGCAGATTGTGCATGAATAACTGACACAGCAGATTGTGCACGAATAACTGACACAGCAGATTGTGCACGAATAACTGACACAGCAGATTGTGCACGAATAACTGACACAGCAGATTGTGCATGAATAACTGACACAGCAGATTGTGCATGAATAACTGACACAGCAGATTCTGCATGAATAACTGACACAGCAGATTGTGCACGAATAACTGACACAGCAGATTGTGCACGAATAATTGACACAGCAGATTGTGCATGAATAACTGACACAGCAGATTGTGCACGAATAACTGACACAGCAGATTGTGCGCGAATAACTGACACAGCAGATTGTGCATGAATAACAGGCACAGCAGATTGTGCATGAATAACTGACACAGCAGATTGTGCATGAATAACTGACACAGCAGATTGTGCACGAATAACTGACACAGCAGATTGTGGATGAATAACTGACACAGCAGATTGTGCACGAATAACTGACACAGCAGATTGTGCACGAATAATTGACACAGCAGATTGTGCATAAATAACTGACACAGCAGATTGTGCACGAATAACTGACACAGCAGATTGTGCACGAATAACTGACACAGCAGATTGTGCATGAATAACAGACACAGCAGATTGTGCATGAATAACTGACACAGCAGATTGTGCATGAATAACTGACACAGCAGATTGTGCACGAATAACTGACACAGCAGATTGTGCATGAATAACTGACACAGCATATTGTGCACGAATAACTGACACAGCAGATTGTGCATGAATAACTGACACAGCAGATTGTGCACGAATAACTGATACAGCAGATTGTGCATGAGTAACTGACACAGCAGATTGTGCATGAATAACTGACACAGCAGATTGTGCACGAATAACTGACACGGCAGATTGTGCATGAATAACTGACACAGCAGATTGTGCATGAATAACTGACACAGCAGATTGTGCACGAATAACTGACACAGCAGATTGTGCATGAATAACTGACACAGCAGATTGTGCACGAATAACTGACACAGCATATTGTGCCCGAATAACTGACACAGCAGATTGTGCATGAATAACTGACACAGCAGATTGTGCATGAATAACTGACAAAGCAGATTGTGCACGAATAACTGACACAGCAGATTGTGCACGAATAACTGACACAGCAGATTGTGCACGAATAACTGACACAGCAGGTTGTGCATAAATAACTGACTCAGCATATTGTGCACAAATAACTGACACAGCAGATTGTGCACGAATAACCGACACAGCAGATTGTGCATGAATAACTGACACAGCAGATGGTGCATGAATAACTGACACAGCAGATTGTGCACGAATAACTGACACAGCGGATTGTGCATGAATAACTGACACAGCAGATTTTGCACGAATAACTGACACAGCAGATTGTGCACGAATAACTGACACAGCAGATTGTGCACGAATAACTGACACAGCGGATTGTGCATGAATAACTGACACAGCAGATTTTGCACGAATAACTGACACAGCAGATTGTGCATGAATAACTGACACAGCAGATTGTGCACGAATAACTGACACAGCAAATTGTGCACGAATAACTGACACAGCAGATTGTGCATGAATAACAGACACAGCAGATTGTGCATGAATAACTGACACAGCAGATTGTGCATGAATAATTGACACAGCAGATTGTTCACGAATAACTGACACAGCAGATTGTGCATGAATAACTGACAGAGCAGATTGCGCACGCATAACTGACACAGCAGATTGTGCACGAATAGCTGACACAGCAGACTGCGCACGAATAACTGACACAGCAGATTGTGCACGAATAGCTGACACAGCAGACTGTGCATGAAAAACTGACACAGCAGATTGTGCACGAATAACTGACACAGCAGATTGTGCATGAATAACTGACACAGCAGATTGTGCACGAATAACTGACACAGCAGATTGTGCACGAATAATTGACACAGCAGATTGTGCATGAATAACTGACACAGCAGATTGTGCATGAATAACTGACCCAGCAGATTGTGCACGAATAGCTGACACAGCAGATTGTGCATGAATAACAGATACAGCAGATTGTGCATGAATAACTGACACAGCAGATTGTGCATGAATAACTGTCACAGCAGATTGTGCATGAATAACTGACACAGCAGATTGTGCATGAAAAACTGACACAGCAGATTGTGCACGAATAACTGACACAGCAGATTGTGCATGAATAACTGACACAGCAGATTGTGCACGAATAACTGACACAGCAGATTGTGCACGAATAATTGACACAGCAGATTGTGCATGAATAACTGACACAGCAGATTGTGCATGAATAACTGACCCAGCAGATTGTGCACGAATAGCTGACACAGCAGATTGTGCATGAATAACAGATACAGCAGATTGTGCATGAATAACTGACACAGCAGATTGTGCATGAATAACTGACACAGCAGATTGTGCATGAATAACTGACACAGCAGATTGTGCATGAATAACTGACACAGCAGATTGTGCACGAATAACTGACACAGCAGATTGTGCACGAATAGCTGACACAGCAGATTGTGCATGAATAACTGACACAGCAGATTGTGCATGATAAACTGACACAGCAGATTGTGCATGAATAACTGACACAGCAGATTGTGCACGAATAACTGACACAGCAGATTGTGCATGAATAACTGACACAGCAGATTGTGCATGAATAACTGACACAGCAGATTGTGCACGAATAACTGACACAGCAGATTGTGCATGAATAACTGACACAGCAGATTGTGCACGAATAACTGACACAACAGGTTGTGCATGAATAACTGACACAGCAGATTGTGCACGAATAACTGACACAGCTGATTGTGCACGAATAACTGACACAGCAGATTGTGCATGAATAACTGACACAGCAGATTGTGCATGAATAACTGACACAGCAGATTGTGCATGAATAACTGACACAGCAGATTGTGAATGAATAACTGACACAGCAGATTGTGCACGAATAACTGACACAGCAGATTGTGCATGAGTAACTGACACAGCAGATTGTGCATGAATAACTGACACAGCAGATTGTGGACGAATAACTGACACAGCAGATTGTGCATGAATAACTGACACAGCAGATTGTGCATGAATAACTGACACAGCAGATTGTGCATGATTAACTGACACAGCAGATTGTGCACGAATAACTGACACAGCAGGTTGTGCATGAATAACTGACACAGCAGATTGTGCACGAATAATAGACACAGCAGATTGTGCACGAATAACTGACACAGCAGTTTGTGCATGAATAACTGACACAGCAGATTGTGCATGAATAACTGACACAGCAGATTGTGCACGAATAACTGACACAGCAGATTGTGCATGAATAACTGACACAGCAGATTGTGCACGAATAACTGACACAGCAGATTGTGCATGAATAACTGACACAGCAGATTGTGCACGAATAACTGACACAGCAGATTGTGCACGAATAACTGACAAAGCAGATTGTGCATGAATAACAGACACAGCAGAATGTGCATGAATAACTGACACAGCAGATTGTGCATGAATAACTGACACAGCAGATTGTGCACGAATAACTGACACAGCAGATTGTGCATGAATAACTGACACAGCAGATTGCGCACGAATAACTCACACAGCAGATTGTGCACGAATAGCTGACACAGCAGATTGTGCATGAATAACTGACACAGTAGATTGTGCATGAATAACTGACACAGCAGATTGTGCATGAATAACTGACACAGAGGATTGTGCAGGAATAACTGACACAGCAGATTGTGCATGAATAACTGACACAGCAGATTGTGCATGAATAACTGACACAGCAGATTGTGCATGAATAACTGACACAGCAGATTGTGCATGAATAACTGACACAGCAGATTGTGCACGAATAACTGACACAGCAGATTGTGCACGAATAACTGACACAGCAGATTGTGCATGAATAACCGACACAGCAGATTGTGCATGAATAACGGACACAGCAGATTGTGCACGAATAACTGACACAGCAGATTGTGCACGAATAACTGACACAGCAGATTGTGCATGAATAACTGACATAGCAGATTGTGCACGAATAACTGACACAGCAGGTTGTGCATGAATAACTGACACAGCAGATTATGCACGAATAACTGACACATCAGATTGTGCACGAATAACTGACACAGCAGATTGTGCATGAATAACTGACACAGCAGATTGTGCATGAATAACTGACACAGCAGATTGTGCATGAATAACTGACCACCTTGGCTTTCACATACAAGTATGTATGGGCTAAATCCACATAGGCCGTATCCGCATTACTGATGGTGAACTCGATGGGCCCGGTTTCGTTGATGCTGGAGAGCGGGAGATGCTCCACCCATAATCCTTGTTCGGCACTGGTCTGTGTGGGCGGCACGGTCCACAAATCAAATTCACTGTTGGTGGAGGAGCAGGACTCGGCGTGGA
>JAVTVY010041593.1:0-18785 GCA_036873755.1 Hanleya hanleyi | reverse complement strand
TGTGTTAACGTCCAATGATTGAGTAATTTTATTACTTACGATTAATTTTTTCTTTTTTGCATTTCGTTTAGATAAACTTAATCTCCTGTTATATTTTTGAACATGTCCTACACAATGTTGATTTAATCCTATAATCCACCCACTCCATACCACCAAAGGTAAGCTTCTAAGGACACATTTCAATGGGCAATTTGACTACAAATAATTAATTAAGTTGATTGACTGCAAGTGTCAATCCATTGTTTTACTGACACTTCATTGGCAATAGATGATGAAATAACACTATGGGTTAAGAAGCAATCGAAATATTAGGGTATAAAATCCAGAATTTTCAAAGTAAGCCCTAATCTTTTGATTAGTCATTTTTATATCTCCTTTTGCGTTCTCTTTGTTATTTATTTTTTCTAAAATATAGCATATGTAAATATCTTAACTGAAATGAGAAATAAAGCATTGTGTTGATGGCCCGCGAAATCTGAATGGGAATTGATGGGCTGCGAAATCCGTAATTCTATCCGAAAAAGCCCGTAAACTACGATTTCAAACAAGTAATGTCATTCTGAACTTTAACTCGACACAAGATACAGTATACAAATTAGCAATGAAACAACGTTTCCATCCTTGCGTTGTTCATAGTACAAATGTTCCACCAAGACACATGTAGGAGGCATTCTAGTGCGACAGAAGCCGTGAAAATAGGACAGATATTCCTCACTGATATTGTTTGGATGAATATCCATAAATATGTGAATTGCACTGACTAATTAATGCAAACGCTTTAGAAGGGGGCTAGCTATTGACTTATATGTATATATCCCAGTCGTGCTCTTGAAAGGTCCTATATCTGCATATTTTAAGAGAAGACATTACCATTCAATATCATTTTATCTTGTGTTATTTTCTGAAGTTAGCAATATTTTATCAAATTCTCTGGTCAACTTAGATTTTTGGTTGGGGACGATTTGACTCAATGTTGGGGACGAATTAACTCAGAGTTGGGGACGAATTAACTCAGAATTGGGGACGAGTTGATTTGGGGACGAAATGACCTGTATTCAACTGGCCATTGCTCGTTCGCGTATTTCAGCTCTTCGTGTTCACAAATGCGATCTGTTTCGTAAATAATCACGAAGGAATCTGTACAATTAATACATGAATACCGGTATAAGATTTATAAATGGGACACAACTCCAAGTCAGATAAAAACCAAAATCAAACCATAAAATAGACCGAAAATTAAAATTAGCCGCTGCGTCCCTCCCAGTGCGTGGCCTGATAATGCTCTGAATGTTGTATCGTATCGGATGTTTCCTGCAACTGCGCATTTTGAATGCAAAGATATCAACCTCCTTTCAGAGAATATAAGAAATTTTATGTTAGGTTTGTGCGCAGTTTACCCATTTCAGCTAATCTCAACAGAAATATCAAAGTTCAATTTACAGATTAATGCGTTTACAATTAAACGTACTGTAAACGACAATATCCATTTACTGTGGAATAACGGTAATTTATAACAGTGCGTGGACAACAAGTGGCTGAGTATAGCCAATATATTACATGTTATCTTACTTCTTTACAAAGAATGGAAACGTGAGAATCAAATTTTAAAATATAATCTTATATACACCCAGCATTTTTTCTTTGATTGTATGTATTGATTTACGACCAAGAAATGATGCCGGAAAAACATACATTTGTCAAAAGTCAATTATATTTGGGCAATCACGACACAAGATCTCCCACAGTCTATACACAGTCGATGGGCCCGGATGTAGAGAGATTGGGAGTTGGACGTGTTTTCACTTCGCTCCGAGAAATTTGTCTAATTCTGCGGATTTCAGCTGATTTAGCTCTGGTTTTTGTGTAATATATTTTGTGAATACGTTTGGCAAATACCTGTGGTGAAAGTTTGGAATTATTTGTCAGTTTTTTGCTGTTCAGGGCGTTTTTCTGACTTAGTCAGTTTGGCCTGGTTTGGGAAGGCAGAGAGCCGCCATTACTACCGTCTCGGTTTTTGTGACCGAGAGGGTCGGTGTGGGGTTTTTTTCTCTGTCTCCCTCTTCTCTGTTTGTTCGCTGTCTGTAAATATTTCGTATTTTGCTGTTGTATACATATATATCCTTGTTGACTTGAAGTTGGTCCGTTTTTCGTTCGGTTTGACGTAGGTCGATTTGCACATAATATTTGTGTAAATCGAGGTAGGTTGAATACAGGTAACATACCGAAGTTATATAGCTGTGCGTTGTAGGCTTAGCCCTGGGTGTACAGCTGTGCTTTCTGTTCTCTGTTCTTTTGTTCCTCGTTGTAACCAGGCAACTCGCTGGGTTTAGGACTAGGCATTTGTTCTGCCTGGCCCTGAAGTTTCAGTGTATTGTTGTAAAGGTTACAGTGTACGTCTTTGGAGTGAGGCTCCATCGGGGAGTATTCAATGTTTAATCTGTGGGGAGGCTCACTGTTGGGGTTTGTGCGTGTCACTATTTGTAGTTTGTAGTGGTATTGATAGTCCCTAGTGGGACTTTGGGGGGGGGAGGTTTGTTGGTTTTTTCCACTATGGCCTTTGGAAAGTATGATAGGTCACTGAGCCTACAGCTTCAAGGTCTAGAGAAAGCTAATGCGTTTGATATATATCACGCATTAAAAGACACTGTTGGATCAAGACCGAAGGTCTAGTACAGGTATCAAATACCCTGTGGAACGTCACACTAGCAAATGAAATTACCAAAACCCACCTAGTGCTGGAAGGTATTCGTGTTGGAGATCAACGTGGCCATTTTGAGGAAATAGATCCAGGGAAATTGCTAGTAAAGATGAAAGGACCATGCGATTTCCCAGATTCTGCGATCAGAAGTGCTTTTGAGTTTTATGGTGATGTTCTCTCTGTACAGAAGGAGTTCTATTCTTTCGATAGAGAGGTTGAGACAGGAGTTCGAAGAATTTGGATGTCGAAATTCAAACGTACTCTTCCTTCTCCTATATTAATTGGAGGTATGAGACTTCCTGTATGGTATAACGGTCAAGTAAAAACATGTTATACTTGTGGTTCAGAAGATCACATGAACTGGAGGTGCCCTTTGAAAATAAATGCCTGATTTGTCATTAGGAAGGACATCTTTAAAAAACCTGTCCAAAAGCCAAACAGGTTTCTGAGATACCGTAGCTAACGGCAGAAAGGGTGATTCATCTGGTCCTCGCCCTGTTCCGCCCACATAAGCCCGAGGAAGACTTTCCGCCGAGGCTGTCCAGCAGAAACAACAGCAGTATATAGATTTATGGAAGACTGTAGGCCCTGATGGCAAACCTATCAAACGTCATCAGGAGATAGTTGCCGCTGGGAGCAATGAGAAAACCTCAAACCACTACGAGCCTCTCGGTGACGAGATGGAGGTAGGTTGTGGTTCGAAAGATGAAGATGACAGTGATAGTGAGGTTTGTGATGGTGTAGAGGCCGAGCCAGGTGATCAGAAGTCAGGTGATCAGAAGTCTGATTCTGATCAGACTGAAAGTGTTGGCATGACTCCAGACAACTTACCGGATACTGGCGGTGTGTCGGCTCCGGATACACCTGTGCAGTCTGTGAATTCCTTCGTTAATCCTACTCACTCGGGTGTCGACGTAAACTTTACACCGAATGAGGAAGTAATGAAGGAGTTCACAGAAAAAGAAAGCAGTCAACAGTCTTGTAGTAATAAAGCTACCTCGAATCAGAAAAATAAAAATAAAGAGAATACCATAGATATCGAATCCGGCAAAGAGCCTAAAATAGTCGATGCTACTCCCACTCCTACCAACGATACACCCATGCTTTCTGATGAGGAGTATCAGGAGTGTAATGATCGTCCGTTAAAAGGCGAGACTTCCTTGAACCAAAGGTCGAAGGACCTGTTGGGACAAGAGAGAGAGAAAGACGTTTATAAGAAGGAAAATAAAAAAGACAAGAGAGAACAAATGAGAAATAAAAAGAAAGGTCAAAAAGAATTACCCAAAATAAAACGTACATAATGGCTAAGCTAACCTTATATATCTTGGCTTGGGCAGTTTTGTGTTTTATTTCTATATACAGACTAAAGATGGCTCAGCCTCCAACTATCGTTCAGTGGAATTGCAGAGGAGTTTGGCCAAATTTAAAGTGATCGTAAACCCTCAAGTAAAGTTTCCATCAAACGAAAGACCATTGGAAACAGTGTCCGAAAATATTTATTTTAATTTTTTACGATTTTATTACACAGAGTAAACTGTAAATAAAGCTTGGGATTCTATGGTGGTCTGTTGCAATCATATTTAGGTCCAGTGACGTCACACTGCCTTAATACATTTATTTCAAACTGTATATGCACTTTCCAATGCTTGATTCAAGCTTAAGGTGTGTACACTTTGAGTTTCAACACAGACTCGCTGTTCCAATGTGCATGTTTCACCAAAATCTTGGAGATGGTAACTCATGAGTGTCAAGTCAATTTGAATCTTGCATTTAATTTCCCCATTTGGTGAAAAATGCACATTGGAACAGGGAGTCTGTGTTGAAACTCAAAGTATACAAACCTTTAGCTTGAATCAAGCATTGGAAAGTGCATACAAAGTTTGAAATATATGTATTAGGACAGTGTGACGTCACTGGACCTAGATATAATTGCAACAGACCACCATAGAATACCATGCTTTATTTGCAGTTTACTCTGTGTAACAAAATCGTAAAAAATTACAATAAATATTTTCGGACACTGATTCCAATGGTCTTTCGTCCTGTTGATTTAGTGACAGATTTACAAGCTGTAGCAGTTCGTATTACCTTGAATTCTGTTTTCACATGATGCACGGTGTACATACCTTCTTCTGGTAGTCTCCGGCTCAATGAACTTCAAGATCTTTACGATCAGCTCCCGAAACCTTGTTTAATGATGTGTGATTTTAACGGTCGTAATATCCTCTGGGATAATGAAGACAATTGTAAAGGTAAAATTCTCGAAAATTTTATATCAAATAATTTTTTGTGTATTTTTAATGATGGTTCTTATACACATTTGTCCTCGGCCCACGGAACCTATTCAGCATTGGATATCTCACTCTGCGACCTTTCTATTCTTGAAGAATTTTCTTGGTCTGTTCATGATGACCTTTGTGGAAGTGATCACTTTCCCACTGTCCTAAAAGCTGTTCATTCAGCTGATGACCCTCATTTCACAAGGTATAATTTCAAGAAAGCAAACTGGCCCGAGTTTGAAAAGCTTTGTTCACAAAAACTACAATCAGTCTCCTTCGCTGATGCTTCAGATCCTATACAGCTATTCTAAGATCCTATACAGCTATTCTCAGATATGTTGATAGAAATTGCCAACCAAACCATTCCCACATCTTCAGGAGTTGCACATATTAAGAAACCTTGGTTTAATGATGACTGTAAAGAAGCAAGAAAATGTAGGAAGAAGGCTGAACGATATTTCCGCCGACATCCTAATCCTGAAAATTTGAAAGATCTCAAGAGTTACAAGAGCAAAAGCTTGTAGAACCATGAAACAGAATAAACGTGATTATTGGAGAAATTATGTTTCTAAGATAAATACTCATACTCCAATAACAAAAGTTTGAAATATGATTCAAACAATAAAAGGTAAAAGCTCCAAGTCCAGCGTTCATCATCTCAACGATGGAAATCAGGTGATTACTGACAGAGTAGAAATTGCAAATAAATTAGGAGAAACAATTGCCAAAAAAACTTCATCAGAAAATTATGTACCTAAATTTTCCAAAAAAGAGAAGAGAAAAATGAAATTAAATTCACCTCCGGTAACCATGAAGGCTATAACGCTTCGTTTACAATTGAAGAACTTCATGCTTCTCTTACGAAAGCTCATGATTCTGCTGCAGGCCCTGATAATATTCATTATCAGTTTTTGAAACCTCTACCGGAATCATCTCTAGAAATCCTATCACGAATATTCAATAGACTTTGGTATAGAGAAGAATTTCCTCCGTCATGGCATACTGCCATAGTTATACCAGTACCAAAGCCTGGTCCTGACCATACAGACCCTGGTAATTATCGTCCGATTTCACTGACTAGTTGTGTCTGCAAAACAATGGAACGCAGACCATCTATCTGCGCTTATGTAAGAAAGCTGTTTCAATTTTTATGGGATACTATGGCTAATAACAAACTTCACGAGTTCAAAAAAACAGTTGGCTATACTCACCTGAACAGTCATAAACGTTTCACACACGATTAACTCCTGAATATTTACTAAAACAGGAGCCGATTCCAAGGTGTATACCTTGCCATGAAAAGCTCACGGTGAAACATATTCTCATAGACTGCATAGATTTTAAGGCTGTAAGAGATACTTTTTATCGAGCAGCTACGATGGAAGATCTTTTTAGCAGAGTGAAAGAGGATTGTATTTTAGGTTATTTGAGAGAGATTAGTTTGTTGTACAAATCTTAATGTTTGTACCTGTTTTAACGCATTAGTTTACCGAGTTTTTGAATTGATTACTTAGAATTTTGTTTGATCGTCGCTATATGGCTGAAATATTGCTGATTGCGACGTTAAACCTTAATTCTCTCTCTCTCCTATATACAGTCACAGTAAGGATAATCAATCTCCTCAACTCTATGATATTTCATATATAAAAGTTGGTCTACATGGTCTGTGAAAATGTAGTTGTAACAAAAATATTAGCAAAGTTTGTGCACGAGTGCTTTTGCCAAGAACAGTAAAATTTGACTGGCATAAAATTATCTGTGATATTCTATGGTGCGATACCCAACATGGGCTATACTCTGTGATATTTAAGTGGATACAATTGTGTTACAACCAGCATGCTTGTTAAATTGTCCTGTCCATGTACTTCTGTATTAACCTTGTTGTTGGTGTTGTTAATGTGAAGGTCTGGTAACACGTTTAACCATTTGTTCCAATGTGTCTTAATGTCTGTATTTGTATGTTCAATTTTATTCATTCTATGTATGCGTTTTTAGCCAAATGTTGGCACAAACTTCACGCAATAAATTATCTATCTTATCTTATCTATATATTTTGTATGTTCCTACGAAGTAGGCTACCATTTGCAAATTGTCCGGTAATGAGTCAGTCAGCCAGTCAGTCAGTTAGTCCATCCGAATCCTTTCGTCGGCAAAATAAGGGGAACCCTTGACAAGCAAGTTCTGAGCTGACCGAATTCTGATGAAAATTTGATTTATAATTATTTCTTAATTATTTATTGATGGCTCAGCGAGTACACTGTCATGCCCATCGGGAAGCCTGGCTGTATTGTTTCACTGTGACTTTTGAAGGCTCTCTGATACGGCATATCATGTTTGACTTCTCTTAAAATCACCGAAGTTAAGCGACTTTGAGCCCGGTCAAGACTTGGATGGGGGACCTCGTGCTGTACTGCTGGGTTGATAAATGTCCAGGGTAATAGGAACTGAGGGCGATAATAGTTGCTACGCTAATGACTCACCAGCGGTGACATCTGGAAAATTTAAGAGTATCCACTGTCAATTAGAGACTGCTATATAAATTCTGTCACGGTAGCACATAGGGCCCCCAAGTCATCTATCGAGTACACACTTAAATCGTATCAAACCCTACTTCGTAGGTCCTGTGACGTTAGTCACACTGCCATGTTTTATATCGGTATTATGTTGGCTTATAACAGGAATACACAACTTGGGCGGGGGCCAGCTACTGTATTCGTACGAAGTAGGCTACAGATTGCAAATTGTCCGGTAATGAGTCAGGCAGTCAGTCAGTCCATCCGAATCCTTTCGTCGGCAAAACAAGGAGAACCGTTGGAATTAGAACCTTGATTTTTGGCATGAAGGTGCATTAGGGGGCTCTTACCAACAAGTTCTGAGCTGACCTACTTTTGATGAAAATTTCTAGTGATTTTTGATACAAATCACTGGTGATACTTGTGTAGTGTCCATCTTCATATAGGCAGGATTTCAACTGGGGTGGGAATTTCCAGGAGTTCAGTTCGCGTCGGAGTCCTAATCCCTGTCCTACTTCGTAGGTCCAGTGACGTTAGTCACACTGCTCATGTGTGGCATCTCTCGGTAGTAAATGTTTGTCTTAATCATGGTACAACCTCAGCATATATATACATAAAACCGTTTTCCTAAGAAGTAGGCTCTCATTCGCAAATTGTCTGGTAATGAGTAAGTGAGTGAGTCAGCCAGTGAGTCAATCAGTCAGTCAGTCCATCCGAATCCTTTCGTCGGCAAAATAAGAAGCACCGTTGACATTAGAACCTTGATTTTTGGCATGCAGGTGCATTAGGGGACTGTTACCAGCAAGTTCTGAGCTGACCTACTTTTGATGAAAATTTCCAGTGATTTTTGATACAAATCAATAGGCAGGATTTCAACTTGGGGGGTGGCGGATTTCCAAGAGTTCAGTCCTAATGCCTACCCTACTTTGTATGTCCTGTGACGTTAGTCACACTGCCATGTATGACATAGAGAAACTCAATTTGAACGACGGCTAGCTACTGAATGTCAAATCTGACACATGTATCTTGCTTTCCTAAGCGCACTATCCTCCATAATGCAGGTTTGTATACTCCGTACACCCTATACCAGCCCCTACACTCGCATTAGGGTAGTACAGTTATTACTCGAACAAACCGTTTACAGTAACAGCCAATGAACGGACAGCGTAAGAGCGTGCTTCGCCGGGTTCGCAGACAAGTCGACTATAATGGGAATACACTGTAAGGTCTCTTTGATGTGTTCGCTGAAAAGACACGTGGGCGTCTCTCCAGTCAAAACAATTACGGCTACTCACAACTTGAGTTCAAAGGAGATGAAATATACGACACATTGCTGGCTTCTATTTTTTTTTCAAGTATGGGCCGGAAAGGAAATATATAAAATAAATATATTCGGAAAGGTCCTGAGGTCACAAAGGCTGATCGGAATGTCTATTAATAAACGACTGATCTTAGTCCTGACAAATTCGTCTTCTGTCATGGATCAACTTTGTCAGACGAACCATGACTAGGGATGATGAAGCATACTACATACAGCCTTTGAATACATTTACATTCTCCAATTATATCCAAACATAGACTTTACATGGTCTATCGTATATTTTATGGATAACATAGGAAAACACAATATAGGCGCGGTTAGTCCTACCCACCGGGACCACGGATGTTTTACCAAACACACTCCGAATGCAACCGCCATTTTTAGTGACAAAATTCCAGATGACTTAGAAATCTATTTTTGCATCTTCTCGATCACCACGTCTCATAGCATATATATGTGTGTAGTGGCTTTCCTTGTCGAAATCCTTTCATTGAAAATCCAACGAATTTGATTGGTCGATGGCGGTCATTTTATTTTACAGGGCAACTTCTCAAATAGAAGGTTGAGAGAGCCTCGCCCGTCGATCATCGCGCTTATAGATTCCAGCAGAGATAAGCTTATAGGTTTGGGGTTAATTCAAGCTGAAACAAAGATTTTTTACCAATACGTACGCCTGTTTGTTTGTTATCACACCAATAAATTATATTCACCACATCTGTAAAAAGTCAGTACAACTGAAGTGTTTTTTATCAATAAATGGACTTCGCTTTTATGAAAAACATAATTAATCTCCGTGCGATTTAAACCGTATCTAATATATAGCTTTAGAAACTATATTCATGAACTTGGAGCAGGGAAAATGTCAAAGCCCTGTAAGAGCTACTCCGATCACACGGCTTCTTAGGTTTGTTTGTTTGTTATTTTTCGTCGAAGAGAAGAAATATGTAATTTGTCGTTGTCTATTGTACGAAGACGTTAAGCTCTTCATGTATATGGTGACTAGTTTATGACATTGAGAAAATGTGTACCCGACAGGATCTGTACTTTAGCCAACGCCTGATACCAAACAGTGCGACGCAGGCAGAACTCGCCAACTAAATGATTTATTAGCCCGTTTGGGCTATTTTAAGACGAAATCACAACATTCAATTATCATGCATTCATACCAAAATGCTAAAAATACTTAACAAAAGGCTGAAAATGATCCCCCGGGCCCTTTTTTTCTTTTTACGACTAGAATAAAATGAATAAATTTGATGCAGGTTGATGAAAACGGATGACATCAAGCTTCAATGACCATGGAAATCTCAGAATAGATATAATAATTTATAATAAACGCAATTTTTCTCGTGTATTTTCTTTTTCGTCCCATGTCTCTAGGGTATAGGTCAGTGGAGTGTCTTCATTTTGGACTACAAGGTTAATTAAGTGGGCTGGTATGTATATTAAATAGGGCCTAAATGTTACAATATCATGACAACGTAAACTGATGACAATATGGCCTATAATCTACGCATAGATTCATTAGGGCTCCAAGCCGGCATGCCTGCAAGACATTTTGCGTGTCAACCACGATTTACGAATGCCGAAATGTAGGCCAAAAGTGTTTACGCTCCGGCCATCTTACATAACATCATCACTGCGCCTAAACTAAACCAATACAGATGTTGATATATTCGTTTGTCATGCTATAACTTTTTACTCGAGTCTTTTTTAGTGTAAGTAAACACACTCTGACATATTGGAGAGAGAGAGAATGTCGAGTCTATATTATTATGACTAGCGTAAAACCCCTCGCAGTATGTATATGTACATGTACATTTCATGTTCCGGATAAAGTGAGTATTGAAATTATGTCTGTCTCCCCGACCCCAACCTGTAACCATCTCGGTCATCTATACGCGGTAAGACTGACCCTGGGATCGTGTGTATCCATTTCAGACTACTTTCGGCAACTGCTAGAGGGAATTTCCAGAAATCAATACCACGTGACTTCGTCAGCCAATCCGCTTAAGTCTACCGACGTAAGCCCAACGTAACCCGCCATTTTCGAGTCATGTGATGATCTACTTGTTCAAAATTACAGATCTACCACACCTCTTGGATGATACGAAAGTTATTCATACCTATATATTTTGTAAGCCCAGGCAATATCTGTTTCCGGGGTATGTATGAAAACCTGTAATTTATCGAGTCTGTTCTCCGCCGGATGAAGGCCGAACAGAATCCGGTAAAACACCGGATATCGCTCCGCGATAATGGAGACACACGATTCGCAAGCCATCTTATGGATGGCGAAGTGTACGCAAATGTCCCCGACCCCTTTCCGACCAAAAAAAAAGGTTCCCGTCCACCATTGGGCGTTTGATGCCTCTTTTCCCCTGTTTCATTTAAGCCACCCTCAGTGACCTCACAGATATCCTGACGTATTCGGCCAAAACTGTGGGACAAATTTCCCGGCCCCAGAGGGTATTAAATGCACTTTTTAACTCTCCATCTTAGCCTCCTTTTGGATCAGACTCGGATGATGACAGATTTAACCAAACATTTGACAGTGTATACCTTTGATGTTCCCGGTCCTCTATGGGCGTTAATTACTCTTATTTTCGACAGGAGTTGGAGACTCGGTGGGGTTTCATCGAAGGATATCCATGGAACCAGGCATGCCCAATATAGCAATGTGGTTGATTGCGCATGCGCAGTCGGAAGTTTACTTCTATGCCGAGAATTACCGGATTATATACACCGGTGTTTCACCGAAGAAGATTACTGGCACAGCCCTGCACAACAGATTGCACATGCTTAACTGAAAACACCGAGAACAACAGGGGTTAAAGACCTCATGGTTTCACCAACGGATACCCCTACACAAGTCAGTGCATTCTGGGTCGACTGCATATGCTCAACGGGAAGTGGAACTCTCTACTGCGAACGACGGAGTTTTTTTAATAGAGACTTCGATAGTTCACCGAAGGATACTCATTGAACCAGGCATACCCAATACAGTAATGTGCGTTGACTGCGCATGTGCAGCCCCTGGACGGATAGGCCTGGGCAAATCATGCTTAATAAGGCACTGTGCGTCGACTTCTCGTGCGTAACCGAAGTGGAACTCGCTACCAAGAACGACAGGGGTTAAAGACATATGAGTTCACCAACGGCGACATGCGCAACCGAAACTGCAGTGATTTTGTTTGCACTTCGCTACAGATTCAGTTTTTTACCCCTCGGCCATTTTGGCCTCGGAGTATTGTCGTCGCCATGTACGTCCGTCCGTACGTCCGTACGTCCGTTACCGCATTTTAGGCAAAACCGTTTGAGACACAACCACCAAATTTTCAGCACTTTATCTAGTGCTAAACCAGACGCCTATCGAAAGTGGCTCCCTCGGCCCATATTTTACAGAGTTCTGCCCCTTTACAGATATATTAATTTCTATTTCTGTCCTATATGCCCGAATGTAACCAGCTATATCTGCAGAACTGTGTTCGGTATAGCTACTATATTTTGGACACTTATTTATATTGTTGTATTCTAAAACCAACAAAGGATTACTCGCCTCGGCTTATGGAGTTATGCCCCTTTCTGATGTAATAATCTCCGATTTTGTTATTTGTAGCTGAATGTACAAGTTATTTCTGCAGATCCGTGTTAGGTACATCTTATTCGTCTCGGTTCTTATTTCATAGGGTGCTAAGTCAGACGCCTATCGAAAGTGGCTTCCCTCGGCCCATATTTTACAGAGTTCTGCCCCTTTACACATATATTAATTTCTATTTCTGTCCAATATGCCTGAATGTAACCAGCTATATCTGCAGAACTGTGTACGGTATAGCTACTATATTTTGGAAACTTATTTATATTGTTGTATTCTACAAGCCAACAAAGGATTACTCGCCTCGGCTTATGGAGTTCTGCCCCTTTCTGATATAATAACCTCCGATTTTGTTATTTGTAGCTGAATGTACAAGTTATTTTTGCAGATCTGTGTTAGGTACAGCTTATTCGTCTCGGTTCTTATTTCACAGAGTGCTAAGTCAGACGCCTATCGAAAGTGGCTCCCCTCGGCCCATATTTTACATATGCCTGAATGTAACCAACTATATCTGCAGAACTGTGTTTGGTATAGCTACTATATTTTCGAAACTTATTTATATTGCTGTATTCTACAAGCCAACAAATGATTACTCGCCTCGGCTTATGGAGTTATGCCCCTTTTGGATGTAATAATCTCCGATTTTGTTATCTGTAGTTGAATGTATAAGTTATATCTGCAGATCCGTGTTCGGTACAGCTTATTCGTCTCAGTTCTTATTTTACAGTAGTGCCAAGTCAGATGCCTATCAAAAGTGGCTCCCCTCGGCCCATACTTTACAGAGTTATCTCCCTTTACTGATATATTATTTTCTGTCCTATATGCCTGAATGTAACCAACTATATCTGCGAAAATGTGTTCGGTATAGCTACTATATTTTGGAAACTTATTTATATTGTTATATTCTACAAGCCAACAAAGGATTACTCACCTCGGCTTATGGAGTTATGCCCCTTTCGGGTGTAATAATCTTCGATTTTGTTATCTGTAGTTGAATGTACAAGCTATTTCTGTAGATCTGTGTTCGGTACAGCTTATTTGTGTCGGTTCTTATTTTACAGAGTGCTAAGTCAGACGCCTATCGAAAGTGGCTCCCCTCGACCCATATTTTACAGAGTTATGCCCCTTTACAGATATATAATTTTTCTATTTCTGTCCTATATGCCTGAATGTAACTAAGTGCCAGTATATCTTGATCATCCCACATAGAACTATCTCTTCCCCAATTCACACTACACATGGGTCTCAATCACTTGGAGAAAGCCGAGGGGTTTTGATTTGATCAATCTTGTAACGGCCAAACAGCACTGTCTATGTTATTTCAAACTCTGAGCATGTTAGTCCATTTCCGACTCGGTACCTGTTAGACTTTTCATTGTTTGTGAGGTTGTGGCGCGCACATGTTAGAGCGAGAAGACATTTTGTGTCGATTAGACGTGTGGAGTGAATTTCCTTAAAGTTTGTTTATTACCGAGGTCTACCATAAACGGTAACTATCTCTTTTTGTACTATGTGAATCATTACTAAATGCTATATGTGTGTTTAAAACGGAAGCCGCAAAACGTGTACTTGAGTTGCGAAATAGTTCACAACACTGATTCGTCTGTTTGTCTTGGAACTGAACATGTGCACGTTAGTAACAACACTGAAGTAAAATTGACAATAGCTGTAATTGAAGTCATTAGAATTCATGCTGCGCTGTTCACATTAATGTGGTTTTGTTCTGAATAAGGTTTTATTCTATTTGCAGTCAATCTGATGACTGATGACTGATGACTGATGATTCGATTCTGATGATCTGATGATTTGATTATTCTGATGCGTTTGATAAGCGGACAAAGCGAACTTATCGGATTCTTATCAATCTGTCACTGACACCTGAATAAGTGCTCTGTATATGAAGACAGTCTGACTCTGATTGTGATCCAACTAGTGGAGAGTCCAGATTGCTGATTGATGTATACTGAACGGAACACTTATGATCTACAGTAAAAGACTTGAATCAGTATTGACGTGTTTCCTTGGTTATTGAACCTACAAATCTCATGTTTATTCTTAGATATGTCCTAGATGTCCTAGACTACAAATTATTAATGTTTTATCGGTCTGTATTCGAAGAGTTTCCACCATTCATATACTAAGCTGAGAGGGGGGGTGATGTTCTTTATAAGGAAATGAATGAGGATAACAGATCATTAAACCGAAGAGTTGACTCTGTATCTGGCACAAAGACTACACTGCCAGTAAGGTTATGTCAATCTACAGTAAAAGACTTGAATCAGTATTGACGTGTTTCCTTGGTTATTGAACCTACATTCTATTGACGTTTATGACCGAAGTGAAGAAAACAAAAGAGCATGGACATAATGGAAGGAAATTACACGGAAAAGGAACCACCGTTCTCAGGCGATAAAGACGTTGCTCTTCCCAGTGACGAAGACCTAGAAAGTCAGCCTAGAGAAAGGCAGAGGAAGCCTACAGAAAGGGGCCTAGCGTTTATGCAAGAAAACAGATATAAACGGCTAGCATACCTATTCCGTGAACTGAAATCAAAATCAGCTGAAATAAATTGCATGACAGCGGAAAATGGTTCGATTTCAGAAGTGCAGCATGTCTATGCTGAATGGCTGGACATGTATGAAAGTTTCCTAGTAGGAGAAGAAGAATATTGCCGCTGGCTCAGTGTGGAAGATAGAGAAGATTTCCTCACTGCCTATCAGGAACCGAGAGACATTTTCTTGAAGAACTTTAAATTCTCTATGGAGAGCTGGTTCCAGTGCCACCCACGTGATACCGCATCTTCAGTTGGCAGGGCTGGCAAGTCCGGTAGACATAGCCATGGCGGCGGAAGTAGATTGTCCTGTAAGCTTAAGTCGGCTTCTCACATCACTCGAGCATCCTCGCTGGCCAGTTCCCTATTGTCAGCAAGAATCAAAGAAGAACAGAAAAAAGCAGAACTCTCGGCAAAAATGGAATCCATGCTGCAGAAGAAACAGATTGAACTTGCCAAGTTAAATCTGAAAATAGAGGAAGAAAAACATTTATTAAATACTGAGCTAGCTGTTTCAGATGCTAGGAGTAAAGTGCTTAGCAAGTTTGAAAATTCAGAACTTGACAGATCCATGAACATTGAAAGGCATAGTCAAATGAACACCAAGTTAGTGAAAACTGAACAGAAAGAACCAGATCCTAATGCAAATCTGTCTAAATATCAGTCTGGGTTAAGTCCACATATTCAGCCTTTTGTCCTAACAAGGTTCAATGATAGTAGTGGTGACATAAATGTACATAACCCCATTGCTAGGGTAACATTGGATAATGTTAACAATGTTGGTATGTCACCACCAGGTGTGAATGTTGGTATGTCACCACCAGGTGTGAATGTTGGTATGTCACCACCAGGTGTGAATGTTGGTATGTCACCACCAGGTGTGAATGTTGGTATGTCACAACCAGGTGTGAATGTTGGTATGCCACAGGCCAGTGTGAATGAGGCCATGTTACGACCAGGTGTGAATGATGGTGCTGCCCAACCGGTTTTCGGCATTGGCAGAGTAGAGCGGGTGCCGGGTTTGGATAACATTGTTCATACAGGGGGTGGCATGCAAACTTATGATATGGACAGTGCTGTTGGCAATGCAGGCCGCATAGATACTGGTGTACAGGTAAGAGGTTCAGTTATTCACCCTGCTCACGGTAATGTTTTTCCCCAGAATGCATCTGATCATTTTCTTTCAGGAAACGTTGCTCCCACAACGATGACTGACGATGTCACATCTTTGGTCGTGCGCCATCTTCGCAAACCGATCTTTGAAATAAAGAAGTTTGGAGGAAACTCCATGGAGTTTAGAAAATTTCTCCGGCAATTCCAAGCAAAGGTAGTTTCAAACACAGATAGTGATGACGAGAAAATGAACTATCTGGAACAGTTTACCTTTGGCGAGGCAAACAAGGTGGTATCTGGTTTCAGTCATGTTGATGCTTCTAGGGGGTTCCCTGCAGCTATCCGGGAATTGGAAGACCGCTATGGAGATGGCCAGGTCATAGCCAATGCATTCATAAAGAAAGCACTTGATTGGCCGACCATCCGACCTGATGACGCTAGAACACTTGATGAGTTCTCACTCTTTTTGGTAGAGTGCGAGAATGCGGTTAATAGCATTGAGTCACTGAAGGTTTTGGAATACTCGGACACCATGAAGAAGCTTATCAGCAAGCTTCCTTTCTATCTGCACGACAGATGGCGAAACGTTGTGCAACAGGCAAAGAAAAGAGGTGAGATTGCTAATTTTCAGCAGTTAGTGATGTTCGTTAAAGAAGAGGCTAAGAAAGCCAATGATCCTGTCTATGGGAAAGATGCGCTTACCTCTGACCAGAAATACAAGGGAGCCAAGGATAAGAATTTCAAACGCCCCACATCCAACCGACCAAAAGGGAGTTTCGCTGTAAACCAGTTAGAGGAAAGTCAAGCTCACCGTGAAGGTAAGTTTAAAGGGAGTAACACTCGAACGCCCGATGGTGATACATTCTTGGAACAACAGCCAAAAGGGGATTCTGTTAAATCCTGCACGTACTGTAATGATGTATCCCACACCCTGGATAATTGTCGGCGACTCGTCGCTTTGCCTCCTCAAGAGAGATTTGACTACATTAAGAGCAAGGGTCTTTGTTTCGGGTGCCTGAAGCCAAATCATATGAAAAAGAACTGCCGAAACAAAGCTACATGCAGCATCTGTAATAGACGGCACCCTACCATTCTTCATTTGGATGACAAGGAGTATCTGAGGAATGTGGTCCATCCCGCTGCTGATGTTAGTATGCCCACCGGTCTGTGTAGTCCCACAAGGGAAGGGCAAAGCAGCTGTGCCATGGCAATTATCCCTGTCAGGGTTAAATTGAAGAACAAAGTGCACTCGGTTGAGACCTACGCCTTTTTCGATACTGGTAGTAGTGTCTCGTTTTGTACTGACAAACTCTTGCATCAGCTTGGGGTCAGCGGAAAGCGGATGCAACTCACATTGGATACCATGGGAGTGCCCTATACGATGAATACTCAGGCTGTGAGTGGTTTGCAGGTGTGTGATCTTGAGACTGGAAACTCTGTAGACTTGCCGAAGGTTTACACGAAAGATAGACTACCTGTATCCAGAGAACACATCCCCACACAACAAGATATTGATTGCTGGCCTCATCTTCATGACATCAGACTACCACAGATTGATGCAGAAATCGGTCTGATGATCGGCGGTAATGTGCCTGATGCATATTCGCCTTTCCAGGTGAAGACCGGGCCACGTGGTAGTCCACATGCTACTAGAACACGTCTTGGGTGGATTGTGTGGAATGTCGTCCGCAATGGAGGCAAGTCTGAAAGTGAGTCGCAATCTAATGCCATTGTGAACAGAGCTCAGGTGGCAGCTATTCAAGAGTTGGAAGAACTGCAACACTTAGATCATATGCTAAGACAGTCAATTAACCTGGATTTTCCGGAACGTATTAGTGACGACAAAAGAGAAAACTCCATCGAAGATTGCAAGTTCTTAGAGCAAGTTGAATGCTCTATACATATTCTGGACGGGCACTACTGTATGGACTTACCATTCCGTGACAGAGCAGTAAAAATGCCCAACAATCAATCACAGGGACTTCAACGCTTAGAAGGTCTTAAACGTAAGATGCGGAAGGACAAGCGGTTTCGAGAAGACTACATTGTTTTCATGAGTAAGATACTCGACAAAGGTTATGCCGAACGTGTTCCCCTAGACGAGCTGGAGAGGGACGACGGTCACGTATGGTACATCCCTCATCATGGGGTGTATCACCCTCGAAAGCCGGATAAGATCAGAGTGGTTTTTGATTGTTCGGCTACCTTCTTGGGGATGTCCTTGAATGGACAACTGTTACAAGGTCCGGATCTTACTAACAGCCTCCTGGGAGTCCTCATACGATTTAGACAAGAAAGGACTGCGATAATGGGAGATATCGAATCGATGTTTTTCCAGATAAAGGTGTCTAACCCGGATACGGATTGTCTGCGATTCTTCTGGTGGCCGGATGGCGACTTTGATCAGCCACCTGTGCCTCACAGGATGTTGGTACATCTGTTTGGTGCAGTGTCCTCCCCTAGCTGCGCTAACTTTGCACTTCGTCGCACAGCTGACGACAATGCAGGTCAGTTCAGCGGTGCCGTCGTAGACGCCGTAAAGAGAAATATGTATGTAGATGACCTGCTGGCATCTGCCAGCACGCTAGAGGAGTCGATTTCCCTTATTGAAGGCACGAGTAACTTATGTGCTAAAGGCGGTTTCCGACTCACCAAGTGGGTGAGCAACGACTATCGTGTACTGCAATCGGTGCCCATTGACGAAAGGGCGAAAGA
>JAVTVY010041592.1:0-19496 GCA_036873755.1 Hanleya hanleyi | reverse complement strand
CATCGAGGGGAGCTCGCTGGATACTGCGATGATAGGCTCGATTGTACCCTTTCACCAGTTGCGGTAGTACATCGAGGTAGCGTCGAGTGTTTTTGGCGGTAAAATACTTATACATTCGCCCTTTGAAGGTGCGATTGAATCGTTCCACCACAGAGGCTTTGGTCTCGTTATACGTATGGAAGAAAAATACTTTCTGTTTCTTAAGAAAAGCTTGAAAGGGTCGGTTGAGAAATTCTGTGCCTTCATCCGTTTGCAAATACAGGGGTTTGCGGCCCGTCTTGAAAATCTGCTGGAATGCCCGTATCAAATTCTCTCCTGTTTTGGTACGAACGGGTAGTACCCAGGCGTACTTCGATAAAATATCGATACAGGTCAACATGTACCGATATCCATCATTGTGGGAAGCAAATCGACTCATATCCACCAAATCCGCTTGCCATTGTGCGTCTACACCTCCGACGATCCCTCGGTTACGGCGAAAATGTCGTCGAGCTGCTCGATGTAAACTATACGTGTCTTGCGTTTTTAACCAGTCTCGTACTTCAGTTCGATTAATGCCTTGCGAATGGGCAGCTCGAGCCAACGCCGCCACAGCGCTATAAGCGGCTGGACTGCTAGGATTGTAATATAAATCGGTTAACACCTTGTTGACAGTGGTACGCCACGTGGATTCCGATCGACTACCCCTTTTTTGGTTTTTTCGAGGTGCCATACTGGAGGTTGTGGTGTGTTGACTTTCTCAGGGAACACTGACACTCTAGCCCTCTGTGCACCCTATACATAGTACTTCATCCACTTTGGGCATTTTCCAAGGCCTAGCATACATGTATGTTATTTCAATACATGCAATGATTTAACATAGGAACGACTACTCACCTCTATATTCTATAGTATTATTACCCATCTGCAAAAAAAATCTCAGTTATTTCAATACATGCAATGATTTAACATACGAATTGACTAGTGCGAAATTTCGTGCAAAATGAAGAGATTCTGGCGTAACCCAGGAAGGGTGGTCGCGCGGACGTCGGCGTAAACATTTGGGTACAACCTCCAATGTTATTTCAATACATGCAATGATTTAACATACGAATTGACTAGTGCGAAATTTCGTGCAAAATGAAGAGATTCTGGCGTAACCCAGGAAGGGTGGTCGCGCGGACGTCGGCGTAAACATTTGGGTACACCCACCAATCAGCGATGCGGTGTGACTTTGATGCTATTAATAGACAATCACAATGATTTTAACATGGGAATTGGCTAGTGCGAATTTTCGTGCAAAATGAAGAGATTCTGGCGTAACCCAGGAAGAGTGGGGAGTTGAGATTTTGGCGCCAATTAGAGCATCACGCGGTTCTTCTCAGGGGCAAACCTCCAATGTTATTTCAATACATGCAATCATTTAACATAGGAACACATACTCGCCTCTATATTCTTATTCATCAGTATATTACCAATCTGCAAAAATCTCAGGATTGTAAATTAACCCAGGAAGGGTGGTCGCGCGGCCGTCGGCGTAAACATTTGGGTACTTTCCACGCAATCATTTAACATGGAAATTGGCCAGTGTGAGAATGTACCAAAATCAAGGGATTCTGGCGTAAGTTAGAGACTATAAACTATATTCATCATAAGTATAATGATAATGATGCATGCACGCCACGCGGCCCTTCTCAGGGCCAACACCTCCAATGTTATTTCAATACATGCAATGATTTAACATACGAATTGACTAGTGCGAAATTTCGTGCAAAATGAAGAGATTCTGGCGTAACCCAGGAAGGGTGGTCGCGCGGACGTCGGCGTAAACATTTGGGTACACCCACCAATCAGCGATGCGGTGTGACTCTGATGCTATTAATAGACAATCACAATGATTTTAACATGGGAATTGACTAGTGCGAATTTTCGTGCAAAATGAAGAGATTCTGGCGTAACCCAGGAAGAGTGGGAGTTGAGATTTTGGCGCCAATTACAGCCAATGAAATGTCTTTGAAAAGAACCAATCAGCCATCATTAAAAAGAACCAATGAAACCCGTAGGCGGTAATTCAAACTACCAATGAAAAACTACTGTATTTTCGTATAAAGCCAGGAGGAGCGTGCATAGCGTCACTCCAAACATATACTTTGAACCAACAAGATGTACTACAACGAAAGCAAAGTGCGAATGGTGGCCAAGATGTCGACGACGCGGGGAGCAGCCCAGGTACTGAAGGCCAGGAGGCTGAAAAAGGCCAGAAGAGCCAATAGAGCCAAGATGTTCTGGA
The DNA here is from genome assembly GCA_036873755.1 of Hanleya hanleyi. NCBI lineage: Eukaryota > Metazoa > Mollusca > Polyplacophora > Lepidopleurida > Hanleyidae > Hanleya > Hanleya hanleyi. The sequence continues at coordinate 17,227 of JAVTVY010041592.1, read as the reverse complement.
TGCAGGCTATGAAGGGATGGACAGAAGACAATATCAACATGTCTCTCGACAAATGGGTCTCCCTTCATAGCCTGATCACGGCTGCTCCCCCCGATCTAAACGGCGCCGATTTCGTGTTTTTTCTGCAAACCATTTTGCAGCAGCAGCAACAACAACAAGAGGAGGAGGAGAAGGAAGAGGAGGAGATGCCGTCGCCGCCGCCAGCTATAATTCCTGCCGCTAATTTTATACAAGACCTTGGAACAACAACAACAACAACAACACCGGGACCATCAGCGAGCCGTTATTCGAGGCAGGCGGCCGGGCTTTTCATCCCTCTGGAAGAAGAATAAAGACCAACGGCCCTTTTCAGGGCCAACCAACCCCCAACATTTTCAGACCAGCCCATGTGAATTTTGTTGACTGTTCTACCTTACCATTATTACAAACATTCATTGACCTCCGTTAGGCGGTGGCGCGCGGACGTCGGCGTAAACATTTTAGGTACTCTCCACATCGACTATCGACTCTATTAATAGACGCAATCATTTAACATGGGGCTTTGCTAGTGTGAATTTTAGTGTCAAATCAATGGGATTCTGGCATACATGTGCATTAAATACAGTGCACGCGGTCCTTTTCAGGGACAAACCTCCAATGTTATTTCAATACATGCAATGATTTAACATAGGAACGGGTACTCGCCTCTATATTCTATATATAGTATTATTACCAATCTGCAAAATCTCAGGATTGTAAATTAACCCAGGAAGGGTGGTCACGCGGACGTCGGCGTAAACATTTTGGTACACCCACCAATCAGCGATGCGATGTCACTTTGATGCTATTAATAGACACAATCATTTAACATGGGAGTTGGTTAGTGTGAAATTTTCGTGTCAAATCAAGGGATTCTGGCCATCAAGGAGATTCTGGTCAACACTCGTTTCAGGGCCAACCTCAATGTTATTTCAATACGTGCAATGATTTAACATAGGAACAGATACTCGCCTCTATATTCTGATATAGTATTATTACCAATCTGCAAAATCTCAGGATTGTAAATTAACCCAGGAAGGGTGGTCGCGCGGACGTCGGCGTAAACATTTTGGTACACCCACCAATCAGCGATGCGATGTCACTTTGATGCTATTAATAGACACAATCATTTAACATGGGAGTTGGTTAGTGTGAATTTTCGTGTCAAATCAAGGGATTCTGGCATACATGGGCATTAAATACAGTGCACGCCACTCTTTTTAGGGACAATTCTAATGGTATAAACATAGGAATGGGTTTTTTAACATGGAAAAAATTCATGTGTTATTTTTTTTTACCTATTGTTACCTTTAGGTGTGTGCATGTGCAGGAGTTGGGTGTTTTTTATTTTTGTGCTGAGTTAGAAGTCTCTCTTTCGGAGAAATGGTTGGCCCTGAAAAGGGCCTTTGGAGATGTAAGGGTTTACATCATTGGGGAGAAATTTATCCGCCGCCGGGTACACATGGGACAATCCATGGTGACAAAAATACACTCTAGGGGTGTATCATTGAACATAGGGTCGTCTTTTGGGTAGGTCTGTGTGGCGTCCATACAGCGTAGACACAGGGCTTGGTGGCCACAGGGAAATATTGCATATTTTGCAAAACGTGTAGCGCATTGTACACAGCGTAAAAACCGGGCTGGTGTCCATTTTACGGGTGGTGCCAGTCTTCTTTTTATGGTAGTAGCGTAGTCATGCAGGTGTTGAATTTCTTGTTTTTGTTGTTCACTCCTTTTTCTTTTTCTTCCTACGCTTTTCTCCTTTCCCTCTTCTGGCTGTATTCTCGTTCCCTGGCCTCCCACGCCATGATCGGGACCGGGTAGCAGTTGAACTTGGCTATCTTCTTCTTGATCATAGTGTTGGAACACATGTTGGAGCATTTGTTGAAACGGTGGCCTTTCCAGGGAGGTGACATCATCATCATCATCATCATGCTGTAGTACCGGTTCTTCTTCTTCTTCTTCTTCTTGTTGATCTGTAAATAGGCTGGACTGTAATAAATCATCTACATCTAGCCATTGGTCCTCTATCGGTGGGTGTTGTGTACTTTCCAGTGCAGTGACATCATGCTGTGGTACCGGAGAGTGTTGTTCATCTGGGGGCTGTAATATATCATCCAGCCATTTTGTGTTCTGCATCGGTGAGAGTGATAGGTGACTATCACTCAGCAAGTCTTTCATCACTGCATCAATATCCATTATTTCAGACATCATGTAATTGTGAATGAACAAGATAAAAAACACTGCTATTTATACCGTTCAGCACGCGGACGTCAGCGAAATGGAGGATGCAAACGTACACGCTGCAAGAAAATTTGTGTTTCTTTGACAATTTTAAACCCCGTGTGATTTTGCAATAAATGCCAGGTCAGTATAAAAATTATTTCAAATTGAACGGAGGCAACTCAGGGATGTAGCATTTAAAAATTAAGAAAATTAGCAGTAGACTAAGCCACTATTTTAATGATTTCATCCATTTTAGACGCGTAAGACAAAAAAAAATTAACCCAGGAAGGGTGGTTGCGCGTGCAAAATCTCAGGATTGTAAATTAACCCAGGAAGGGTGGTCGCGCGGACGTTGGCGTAAACATTTTGGTACACCCACCAATCAGCGATGCGGTGTAACTGTGATGCTATTAATAGACACAATCATTTATCATAACACTGCATTGCCCCCGAACATCTCCGAATCACAGCGCCATGTTGGTTTACAACAGGGCCGACACCCACCGTGTTGATTTACAACATGAGTGCCTACACATATATATATATTTAGCGCGATCAATGTTATTACCATTCATACACAATAATACATCATGACTACAAGAAGACTAGTATTCGAGGATCCTAGAGACCATAGGGAGGCCATTACACATGAAGAGGATGGCGGTGTCACGATTATTACAAGCCTACAGCGAGTGCATCAACGTCATATTGCCGATACGTTGAGACGACAAAGTGCACAACAAGACCAAGAGGTGACGGCGGCTATGGATGAAGATAATAATGATGATGACACGGACGAAGAAGAACTGCCCACCGTACAGTGGTTAAACTGTAACAGAAACTGTCACAAACCACCAGAAAATACAACGGCTACCCAAACGCCAATTATAACAACACCGGAAACAGAGATGCCAGCTACAACAGCACCACCTGAACAACAACAACAACAACAACAATACTCTTGCGACGAGGTAACCCGCATGAACGAAGAGATGCTGCGCCTACACGACCAGGTGGCCAGCCAAAACGAACAGATGGACGAAATGAGAGAAGACATGAAGCAAATGGACAGAGTCAAGGTTCAACTACAAAAAGACCTGCATAATGAACTAAGTAAAGCCAACTGCAGTGTGTGTACAAACGAGGACACAGAGTACGCCCTATTTCCGTGCGGACATTTATGCGTATGCGAAGAATGCTGGGTGACACTAACGTGTACAGGGGCTGAGTGCCACTGCAATGAAACCGACGAACAGCATTTTCAAATAAAGTGTCCCGTCTGCAGAAGGCAGGTAGCCGGAGTGAAGAAAATCTACCGCTCCTAAAAAACAAGTGTAGTAACACTTTCCAACGGCCCTTTTCAGGGCCACCCCATTCCTTCGAAAGAGAAACTTCTAACTGAGCACAAAAAATATAACATCAGCTCCCCCACTAAATGAACACTAACACGCATTTTTTAAATTTTTTTGAAATTTTTTTTTTATTTAACACAATAGAATGAAACAAACATGTTTATGTGAATGTTTTCAACTTGAAAAGTAGTTCAATATTTATACAACAACAACACTAACACAATAGAATGAACGTATTTACAACAGTGAAACTGGAAATATTGAATTTTAATATAATTATACGCTATCAATGGCGCTTCAATGAACGTATAGGAATAGAGTAAAATGTGTGAAAAATGGCTTCATGAAAATGTTCAATAATTCGTCTTCACCACAGTGAAACAGTGTTGAATTTTATAATAATAATACGCTATCAATGGCACTTCAATTAACGTGTAGGAATAAGGTCAATGTGTGAAAATGTTTTTTCATGAAAAGGTTCAATAGTTCCGTTTTCACCACAATGATCAGCGCGTATTAGGGAACGGTACTACTGTCCAGTTACGCAACAAGACTTGCTTGAACTCCTCATCGTTTTTCCGTCCCTGGTGTACATAGATGTAGGTAGTAATCTCTTCACGTGGAATGGTAGGAGGGCAGGCAGATTCCAATGCCACGGCAATTTGCTCCTCGGTCACAATCCGTAATGCTTCAGTGATCAGCGCGTGTGAGGGTACACTAATATCCATACACGTATGCATTATTATGGGACTGTTGTTGAAACACCCTGCACAGGCTTCCAGACGCAGTTGTCGAACGCGAGGTCTCACCAAAGCCATAACTGTGTCAATGTACTTGAGATAAATAGTGTGAGACACCTGGTAATCCAAAGCTTGACGAATTGCAGCTGACACACTCTGCAACTTGCGCCACACCGGTATTTTCAAAGTGACACCCTGAGGACAAGGCGCAAGCTGTTGTGTATCGGCCGTCATTTTCCATTTACGGATATGCAGCAGCAGGTCGTCGTTGAAATAACCAACACTCACATAGATGTCTTCACCTAGAGAAAATTTCACTTCGTTACCCGCCTGCTCGGCAATCACCGCGTCCACGGCATAATAAACGGTCTCCAGTCTTTGCCAGCACTCCGAAGACAAGGCAATACGCCTAGCGGGTCTGTCCATATAGGCCAGTACATTAAAATGTACTTGTGCGTCTTTCACACTCACAGTCAAATTAGCTGAAAGCTGCCATATATCCGTGTGGGCCGACTCATAGGCCTGCTGGATTATGTTATTAATGGACTGCATAGACATAGGAAGTTGCACCATGGGGTTTTCTTCTTTTTCCTGTTTCCCTCCCTCTTCTTCTTTTTCTTGTTTCCCGCCCTCTTCTTCATCTTGTACATCCATGGACTCAGGCACTGGCTGGAGAACGGGTTCAGGTGTTTCTAAAGGGGTTTGTCGGGACCCTCGCTTGGCACGTGCACCGCGTTTGGCTGGTACACCACACTCTGGGTGCATGTCCGTACGTTTGGTAGCTGTACGCTGTTCGGTAGTATCCATAACTAAGATACCCTCTTCTACAACGGGAATTTCAAGTAGATGAGCCAATTCTTCATTTTCCGTCAATTCCAGTGCATGCACGAACGCTAGAAATGCATAGGGACCACGACGCACTAGAGCATCGAGCAGAGCTCCGTTTTGTCGTGAAGGAGTCTTCTCCGCCTTGATATCTTCCACACCCTGTTTCAGCAGTATTTTATCAACCATAAGCACATCACATATTGCCCCCGCATGCCGCATCTCATCAACCAGGCGAACACGGTTGTGTTGAAGGATGACTCTGTCGGCTGAATTCATCTTGACTATGGGCTCAGGCTCGTGAAGAACTGCTACCGTGTAAAAGTCTGGTGAATTTGCACTGGTAAAATGGAAAAAAGTACACGCAGGATCCACAACTCATACAAAGTAGGCAAGCAGAATGACTGGCTGGCTGGACAGGTAGGCAGGCAGACAGGCAGGAACTGGAACTGAACAGGCAGGAACTGGAACTGGGCAGGCAGGCAGGCAGGCAGGCAGGCAAATCAGGTCAGTTAAACACTTCCCAAAGTCATCCAATGATTATAACCCATTCACTAAAAATCACCTACTTTTATATGTTTTTCAACCCATTCCCGAACATTCACGAACACACTCCGACATCTTGCTTTACAACAGCGCACACAACCACCATTTTCCTTTACAACAGGGACGACAACCGCCATCTTGCTTTACAACAGCACCGACAACCGACATCTTGCTTTCCACCATGCCCAAACAGGCCCGAACACACACGAACACACACGAACAGCGCCGAACCACACCGAACACACCCGAACACGCCCGAACCACGCCGCCATCTTGCTTTACAACAGGGACCACCCAACACCCTCTTGCTTTACAACACGGACGACAACCCGAACAGTCCCGAACATTCCCGAACCACACCGCCATCTTGCTTTACAACATGGCCGACCCTACTGTGACGTCACAGAGGTCATATGCAAATTTCTGAGGTCAATGTGACTAAGTTTGCTCACTATACACTACTAACGGGTATATCTTGGGCCTGAGTTTCTTTCTGATTTTCTTCGTGGACTTCCACAGTGGCCATGGTCAATGACCAGTCCAACTCGTCTGATGACCGCTTGATAAGCACTTCATCCACATCCACCACGGCATCTTCCAATGCAGACCGGGCAGATTTCCCATGGGAGGCCAATTGAGCAAAGAAAGGGCCGCGTCGGATGTACGCATCGTGACACAAGTGGATGAGGTCGCCGTCCAGTTCACCAGACAACACCCGTTTGAATTTGGTCCAGCCCTCCCGGGACAGACGAATGTGAGCCGGGCACGGTTGTGTAGGGTCCGTGTCTCCCACCACCTCCTCCATGATATCGACCTTATCCGCATACACGTGCAGGAAAACCTCGGGGGTCAAGCTGAAATACGCCAGTACTATATGCTCCGTCATGGTCAGTACGTGAATGGTACCAGATTTCACTGTCTCTCGTATTTATAGGGAGAACCCCGTGAGATCAAGGATCAGGTGGTCATTGGGCTGACTGAGTGTAGCGGGGTAATCAATGGCATCGTCGTCGGGTTCATGTAGTTGTTCATGGGGTTCAGCCATTGGCCCCGCGGCTTCATCACGGATTTTTTCTTCTTCTTCATCGTTCTGGCCCGTCATGTGTGTGTGTGGGTGGCTTCATGAGGTGACCCTGTCATTCCAGCCTCTGCGCATTCTATACATATAGTATTTTCTCCAGCCGCTTTTTTTTCATTAGGTTCATCTAGTGCGTGTTCGATAGCATGAGCCCATGCCAATTGGTGGGGTGATCGATCGTCGGGTATAAATAACTGGTCCACCAGAGGGCCTATTTTCTGCAAGGCTGACCACAGAGAGGAAGTTAGGAGGAAACTTCGAGCCGGCTCTTGGTAGCGTCCCACCCGTGGGTAGAGCGCAGTATGGTATACGTAGTTGGCCTTGTCCAGGTGGATCAGGTGTCCGTCTAACTCTCCGCTCAGCACCCGTTTAAACTTAGTCCACCCATCACGCTGTAGTGTCACCGTATTCGATAAAGTCTCAGGGGACGCCCTCCAATCCCCGCCACTATCTTCCACCAGAGTCACATAATCTTCATAAACGTATAATCCCACCTGGTAAGGTGTAAAGGGGAGGATGGCTCGTAGGACGGATGACATGCTTGGTCCAAATGTCGAACGGTGAATGACACACACTCTGTCTGACCCTGGTATTTATAGTGTCAATACCACAGCGCCAGGGTGAATAGGGCACAGACTGGTATGAGGCCAACCAGCCGGTGCTGGTTGCGGCGTGAGCGCTCGTGGTCCATAGCCCGAGCATCAAGGATGGCTGTCATAGTCCAGTAGTGGTGAGTGCTGGCACGCCTCTCCATCGAGTGCACTCTGTGGAGGACCGCTTCTGTGAACTCGTTCAGGATCTGGCGTCGTCCCTCGTTGTCGTCGCCATCTGCAAACATGGACCGGACCACTGCTCAGTAACCCGTGAATGAATTCACCGCGGTGGCATGCTGTAAAATGCGAGTCGCATGGGGCTGGATCTCCGCCATGGCTCTGTAGAAATGAAGGTGTGGGATCCAGAGGGACATGTTTTATAGACCAGATGTAGCTCTACGGGTATAGTCCGTGATACGTACTATTCTGATGGGTTAGTCCAAAAAAAGGGAGCAACAACAACAACACAGATTACAGATCAATCCTTTTATTATGCGTGAACAACATAGAAATGCATGTACTGACCTGTCTGTGGGAGGTTTCCCCACAATGGCGTTCACCTTCGCGTCTTTTCGTGTACGTCCGTGTCTTTTCGTTAAAGTCCGTGTATCTTCGGTAAAGTCCGTAGGCATTGGGCAAGGAAGCTTTTTCCCGAGACCGAATCACCGCCAGACATGACTGCAGCACCGCGGATGAATACATTCTTGCACTCACTCACACCACAGGTCGAGTGAGGTATCAAATTGAAGCATAGGTGAAGGAGCATTTAATGGACTGGGTGTGGAGTTGACATATCGATAAAAATGGATATGACCTTGAACTGATCACGTGACCTCCCCGTGAGGGAAAAACCCCAGAACCAAGTCAGTACATGCATCCCATAGTCCCAGGTCACGCCCGATTCACGCAGACCGGAAGTGACGTCATACACCTGCGCACAACCGTGATGGAAAAAACCCAGAACCAAGTCAGGACATGCATTCCACACAGGCAGAATGCAGGCAGGCAGACAGGAAGGCAGGCAGGAGGACTGGCTGGCTGGCTGGCTGGCTGGCTGATCAAGTCAGGTCAGGTAAGTCAGATTGAATACACCCTTTCCCTAAAAATCAACTCCTTTTATACATTTTACTACTGGCGGCCATCTTGTACCCACCTCCCACATCTTCCACTGGCGGCCATCTTGTACCCACCTCCCACATCTTCCACTGGCGGCCATCTTGTACCCACCTCCCACATGGCGGTCATCTTGTACCCACCTCCCACATGGCGGCCATCTTGTACCCACCTCCGACATGGCGGCCATCTTGTACCCACCTCCCACATGGCGGCCATCTTGTACCCACCTCCCACATGGCGGCCATCTTGTACCCACCTCCCACATGGCGGCCATCTTGTACCCACCTCCCACATGGCGGCCATCTTGTACCCACCTCCCACATGGCGGCCATCTTGTGCCCACCTCCCACACATCACGCATGCGCACACCGCCCCAATACCGCCCCATTTTACACACTTATGACGTCACACAAGGTTCTGCGCATGCGCAGTGAGGCGCTATTTCGCCAATTTACGCCTTGTATACTACTGGCACTTTTCGACCAAAAAATCATCTTCTCCCAAACCGACCAATGAAATCGCCCCAGATCGTACGCGGATGACCGACATGTTGTAACGTTTAAAATTCCTATAAATCTTTTTAATCTGTGCGATGGTTTCTGTAAGGGGAACTTTTCCTTGTTGTTGTTGTTGTTGTTGTTGCGGAACATTGCACATATATCTCGGTTACCGATAATCGTAGAGTATCAAACATTTGGGATATTACATTGATCAATTGGGCGTAAAACTTAGCGAAGTCGAAATCTGATTTCATTTGTCGGTTTATGGGATATAGTGCCCATCGGCACTTTTCGACCAAAAAATCATCTTCTCCCAAACCGACCAATGAAATCGCCCCAGATCGTACGGGGATGACCGACATGTTGTAACGTTTAAAATTCCTATAAATCTTTTTAATCTGTGCGATGGTTTCTATACGGGGAACTTTTCCTTGTTGTTGTTGTTGTTGTTGTTGCGGAACATTGCACATATATCTCGGTTAACGATAACCGTAGAGTATCAAAAATTTGGGATATTACATTGATCAATTAGACGTAAAACTTAGCGGAGTAGAAATCTGATTTCATTTGTCGGTTTATGGGATATAGTGCCCATCGCACTTTTCGACCAAAAATTCATCTTCTCCTAAACCGACCAATGAAATCGCCCCAGATCGTACGGGGATGACCGACATGTTGTAACGTTTAAAATTCCTATAAATCTTTTTAATCTGTGCGATGGTTTTTACGGGGTATACGGGGAACTTTGTTGTTGTTGTTGTTGTTGTTGCGGAACATTGCACATATATCTCGGTTACCGATAATCGTAGAGTATCAAAAATTTGGGATATTACATTGATCAATTAGGCGTAAAACTTAGCGAAGTCGAAATCTGATTTCATTTGTCGGTTTATGGGATATAGTGCCCATCGTCACTTTTCGACCAAAAAATCATCTTCTCCCAAACCGACCAATGAAATCGCCCCAGATCGTACGGGGATGACCGACATGTTGTAACGTTTAAAATTCCTATAAATCTTTTTAATCTGTGCGATGGTTTCTGTAACTTTGTTGTTGTTGTTGTTGTTGTTGCGGAACATTGCACATATATCTCGGTTACCGATAACCGTAGAGTATCAAAAATTTGGGATATTACATTGATCAATTAGACGTAAAACTTAGCGAAGTCGAAATCTGATTTCATTTGTCGGTTTATGGAATATAGTGCCCATCGGCACTTTTCGACCAAAAAATCATCTTCTCCCAAACCGACCAATGAAATCGCCCCAGATCGTACGGGGATGACCGACATGTTGTAACGTTTAAAATTCCTATAAATCTTTTTAATCTGTGCGAGGGTTTCTGTAAGGGGATCTTTTCCTTGTTGTTGTTGTTGTTGTTGTTGCGGAACATTGCACATATATCTCGGTTACCGATAATCGTAGAGTATCAAAAATTTGGGATATTACATTGATCAATTAGGCGCAAAACTTAGCGAAATCGAAATCTGATTTCATTTGTCGGTATTGGGATATAGTGCCCATCGGCACTTTTCGACCAAGAAATCATCTTCTCCCAAACCGACCAATGAAATCGCCCCAGATCGTACGGGGATGACCGGCATGTTGTAACGTTTAAAATTCCTATAAATCTTTTTAATCTGTGCCATGGTTTCTGTAAGGGGAACTTTTCCTTGTTGTTGTTGTTGTTGTTGCGGAACATTGCACATATATCTCGATTACCGATAATCGTAGAGTATCAAAAATTTGGGATATTACATTGATCAATTAGGCGCAAAACTTAGCGAAGTCGAAATCTGATTTCATTTGTCGGTTTATGGGATATGGTGCCCATCGTCACTTTTCGACCAAAAAATCATCTTCTCCCAAACCGACCAATGAAATCGCCCCAGATCGTACGGGGATGACCGGCATGTTGTAACGTTTAAAATTCCTATAAATCTTTTTAATCAATTCCTATAAATCTTTTTAATCTGTGCGATGGTTTCGGTACGGGGAACTTTGTTGTTGTTGTTTTAGTTGTTGTTGTTGTTGAACATTGCACATATATCTCGGTTACCGATAATCGTAGAGTATCAAAAATTTGGGATATTACATTGATCAATTAGGCGCAAAACTTAGCGAAGTCGAAATCTGATTTCATTTGTCAGTTAATGGAATGTGCCCATCGGCACTTTTCGACCAAAAAATCATCTTCTCCCAAACTGACCAATGAAATCGCACCAGCTCGTACGGGGATGACCGACATGTTGTAACGTTTAAAATTCCTATAAATCTTTTTAATCTGTGCGATGGTTTCTGTACGGGGAACTTTTCATTGTTGTTGTTGTTGTTGTTGCGGAACATTGCACATATATCTCGGTTACCGATTATCGTAGAGTATCAAAAATTTGGGATATTACATTGATCAATTAGACGTAAAACTTAGTGAAGTCGAAATCTGATTTCATTTGTCGGTTTATGGGATATAGTGCCCATCGCCACTTTTCGACCAAAAAATCATCTTCTCCCAAACCGACCAATGAAATCGCCCCAGATCGTACGGGGATGACCGACATGTTGTAACGTTTAAAATTCCTGTAAATCTTTTTAATCTGTGCGATGGTTTCTGTACGGGGAACTTTTCCTTGTTGTTGTTGTTGTTGTTGTTGTGGAACATTGCACATATATGTCGGTTTACCGATAATCGTAGAGTCTTACTATCGCCTATCTCTGATACGTACAGTTAACATAGAAAACTCATACTGTCTTGTGTCTGTCATTTATTAGGGGGCCAAGCCAGTATGGCTGGTCACCTTTTGTTATTAGGGGGCCAAGCCAGTATGGCTGGTCACCTTTTGTTTTTGGTATTATTCTTCTTCCGCCGGATTTTGTCACATCCGTACAGTGAACACCGATACACCGATGTCGCTGAAACTTCACATGGTGATTGGCCCATATGGGAACTGGTGTATATCCCCCAATGAAGCCGATTGGCCAAAAGCTCCGGCGGCCATCTTGGATTTAGCCGAAAACCTTTGAAATTCTTCTTGTCCTGAACCGCTAAACCCATTAACGCGAAACTTCGCACACATGTTCGATGGATCTGGGGCTCTCAAAATCTTATTTGAAATTTTGCTGCGTAAAATAAAATGGCCGCCATTGACCAATCAAAATTGTCGGATTTTCAAATAACGGATTTGGATGGGGAAAGTGACTACATATATGCATTGGGATATGGCGATCACGAATATGAAAAAAATGTTGATGTGAACTGACGAGAACCGGTGTGTCCAACGCTATAGGCCGTACCTGTTGAACACTTAAGTGAATAATTGGGTGCGGGTTTTCACATGTGTACTCGACGGCCGTATACAATTCTGTTTATATTGCGACAAGTGAAATGATTTTTTCTCGTGTTAATTCGTTTGTGACAGTTCAAACCAGCTTTGTTTCTAAAATGTTGTACACATAATGAACTCTCGTATGTACAGCTAACTGATCTAGTCGTACATACATGTATAGATACACCATACATGGAAATGGTTTATTCCCCTCCCCTCTCCCCCCCCCCGTCAGTTCTCCTGTCGTTTCAGCTGGTTCTGTCGAGCAAAACCTATACTCACACACAGAGGATTGGAATGATATCTCCCTAGTGTGAATTCAGATGTGTGTAACCAGATGATGCTGTTGGACACATCTGTTTATACACGCTGAACATTGGAAAGGTTTTGCAGTGTGCGTTCAGCTGTACTTGCATATGAAACACTTGAATGGTTTCTCCACAATGTGTGTTGTCATATGTCGTCTTGGTTGATCCTGATCATCATATAAAATAGGTCTTTCGATTTTCGAGATTCTTTCATGGACGATGTCTGAATATGGAATGTCAGATTTTGAACCATCAATTGGGCTTGTTTGAACGGTAAATGACAGTTGGCATCTGCTCGAAAAGTACACCAATAAGAACAACGAAAACAGAAGACAGTTGTGATAATTAACCACGAAAAACTGTATCAATATAGTGAGGTGAAGTATATTGAGGAAATACATAGAGAATATGAAAATAATTGTGAGAATGTAGAAAAGCAATAAAACTCAGCAAAATCAGTTACCAATAGGCATACTATATATTATGCAGAACACTACGAGATTGTAGCATTTGTAATGAAGTGAAAAATAAATGAAGTGAAAAATAAGAAAACCTCTTTCTGTTTTGTCTTTGTCCCCTTTAAATCTGATTGCCAGTCTTCAATGAATAGGACATACCTCTGGTGCCGGAAAGCCATAAATAACATGAAAAACTGAAAATTTCTTGGGGACAATTATCCTGAAAGCGTGGGGTCGCCTGCTTTTGCCCATTCCCAGTGGTTTTGAATTCTATCTGTTGACACCGAAACAAAAAATCATTGTAGCCTGAGCATTTCATAGTTACCACAGGTGCATTTATCTCCAAGGTGTTTTAGATTCAGCGGACTGAATACTTGCCATTTAACAACCGATACATATTCATGTTAATTAAAATTACAGTCTCGTACATGGCCAATATTCGGTCAACGGACAACTATTATACAATAGAGCATTGAAGTATCCGACGGCTATTGTGGGTGCAATTATTGGCGATATTGATAGAGAAGTTGGATTTCGGGTTAAATGTCATTCCCCTGCCACATGGCCATAAAAGGCAGTTGGTCGCTGTATGAAGGGGGTTGTTCAAGCAGATTTGATTACACGACTATACTTAGTCCGAGCTTCCTTTGATCCCTGGCCAACGATGACAGATAGTACAAATGTCAAATATCACTTGTCTGCAATCTTACCATAGTGGCAAGACAACGTGACCGTTATTCACGTGATAATTTGAACCCAAAGGTCAAAAAGAGAAAGAAAAGCGACCGTTTTTGTTAAGAAAACAATATAACTTAACAAATGGGATGTGATCGTGCGGAGAAATTATTCAGTAATCCATTGGTGCGACGTAAGGGCAATACAAAGGTCGGATGATTTTTATAGAATTGTTTATCTGGACAAGGGTATTCGCGCATCCTCGTGGTTGCCGTTATTTAGCTTTTTTGATACGATAATTCTCTGCCCCTAGGCGTAAGGCAGTCCTTTATATACTATCTGTCGTCGTTGCCGAGGGGTCAGAGGAAGCTCGGATTAGACTACACTGTCTATATGATATCTGTAATAAAACCTTCAAATACAGAATGCCAGTACGCTCCTGAAACTATTTTAAAAAATCCACTCAAGTTTTCGAATTTATTTTCAACTTCTGCTTTCTTAAGGTACGGGACTTATTCAGTGAAACAATAAATAATACGAAGTAAGGTACGGAGCTTAAAGTTTTTCCCATATAATTATGATACATATATACTTTCCACACCCTGTACATATTGTGGTTTCTTCCATAATAGAAGGTGGTACTGGCACTTTTCACATATAGAACATGGATGAGGTATTTCTTGTCAATAATTTCTTGCTAATAATTTACACTAAACACATTTAAGGACAAATTCCAGATGTGGAACCCATGCATGCTTTATATCTGTTCACGGTGGTGGGCTATTCGTCATGGATACAGTATGTTACTTTGCGGTTGACATCTCTTCAGTATATGACAGGGATTGCAGCCTGATGGGATATCTTCTTGGAGTATAGACATCCTCCATATGCGATTTTACGCAGTAGAATAATCGCTTCAACAGATAGTTACAATGGTTGTATATAAAACCAGGACTTAACATGCCACTAGTCCGCTTAGTAATTGTTTGAACATTACATCACTTGCTTCCTTCGGATAGTAGATATAACGAAAATGAATTGATTAAAAGCTGCTAAAAAATTCAAACAATAATTTCTTAACATGTTAGAAATAGCTCAAATAATTCTGGTGTATGTGTCTATAAGCATGAACAGCTTGTACCAAGTCGTTAAAGATCCTTCAGAGTACAGGTGAATACTTATTGAAATGTTTTGATGCCCAGATGAATCGTTGTTCAAAATTACATTTCACGCTGATCGGTATTCACTGAAACTGATAATACGAAGTAAGGTACGGAACTTGATTTTTTTCCTCCATATAATTATGATACATATATACTTTCCACACACTGTACATATTGTGGTTTCTTCCATAATACAAAGTGGTACCGGCACTTTCCACATACGGAACATGGATGAGGTATTTCTTGCCATCTGGAACACTGCTAATAATTTTCTTTGCATGAATGATGTACGGACAAATTCCACTGGATGGGGTACCTTACTGGAGTATGAACAGTCGTAACATGTTGAATGCCGTCGATGTTAGCTTCCACTCCCCGAGAATTTCCTGACGACATCGGACTGTGGAATTCTATGGATTATTTTGAAATGGCAAAGAGTTTTGCACAATAGAATGGTACTTGTGTCGGCGAGAATCATTGAAGCTTTCATGCGTGTCACTCTGTAGAGTTTCGGATTGCATGGAGTCTTGACTTTTCATTAGCCTCAAAGCGTCCGTCGTCCGTCAGTCCGCCCGTCCGTCAGTCCGCCCGTCCGTCGTCCGTCCGTAAAAATTATTGTTATCGCGATTTCTCAGGAACTACTGTATGGATCTTTTGCAAATTTGGTACACAGGTTTCCCTTGTGGTCTAGTTGTGCAAGAGACCCTTTTTGGTCCGATTCGAAAATCCAATATGGCCACCAGGCAGCCATCTTGGATTTCCCCATGAAACCTTGTTATCGCGATTTCTCAGGAACTACTTCATGGATCTTTCTCAAATTTGGTACACAGGTTCCCCTTGGGGTCTAGTTGTGCAAGAAACCTTTTTTGATCCGATTCGAAAATCCAAAATGGCCACCACGCAGCCATCTTGGATTTCCCCATGAAACCTTGTTATCGCGATTTCTCAGGAACTACTGCATGGATCTTTCTCAAATTTGGTAGACAGGTTCCCCTTGGAGTCTAGTTGTGCAAGACTTTTGAAGTTTCAACATTACTGCGCGGACCGGATCCCTTCAGTATTAAGCATTGTACCATCTTACTATTTTCGAGCATGGAATCTTAAAAGAGATATCTCAAAATAGCCCAATAAACAGAACAGAATTAGCATTCGTTCCTAATTATAAAATCTTAAGTATGTTTCATAGCTCATGCCAAAGTGTCAAAGTGATTGGTCTTCACTTCCAGTACTCAATGATGGCATGTGCCAAAAAATAAATAACAAAAATACAAAACAAAGGCGAAGGATCCTCCATACATGTACATTCGCTTTCCGACTAACTTTGCTCATTTCTCTTGTATTATAGCAACCGACATAAGTAAAGTTTCTAGAAATCTTGAAACTCCTGAAACTTAAATTATATCTTGGTGTTTTTCAGTGGCCTTTTTCGATCTTCTTCACTCAGATTCGAAATTCTGTAAACAAAATTACAAATCAATCGTCTGTTCTTAGTAACAATGGACAAAAAGATCCTCTAGTCATTAGCTTACAATTATCGGACAATCGTGGGCGCCAAGATCCTTCAGGATCTCTCGTTTTTTCACTCGTCGAAAAGAGGATCTATTAAGTGATGTCCTTCTGTGCGTCTGCTTGGGTCCAGTCCTTGTTCGGGACAGTTTCATATCTATATTGGAGTGGTTGTTCCTGTATCAGTTTCGGATTGCATGGAGTCTTGGCTTTTTCTTTTTTCAGTCGTCGAAAATAGGATCTATTAAGTGATGTCCTCCTTGTCTGGGACAGTTTTCTATCCATAGTTCTAACTTTTAGGGATCAGCCAGATGTTATATAGCCATGCATAATAGAATGGGTTTTGATCATGTAGGGTTGTCCGAAGTACTCGCTTCTCATACATCTGCTGATGAAAAGAATCTGTCCCATTTCACATAGTATCTCTTATTCATATTTTGTGCTGAACGCGACGTTAAACCTGAATTTTCTCTCTCTCTTGTCCCGATACATGTATTGTGGTTCGTTACGATATGTCTGAAATAATGTTGAAAGCTACGTTAAATCCTCTTCAATCGCTCCCTTGTGATTCATTCAATTCATGTAGGTTTACTGTGTCACATTAATATATCTGGAATCTATATAGACATGTATGTCCGGAGTCAATATATCTATCCCTTGAGTTCATAGTATGCAAATACTTCGGCATTCCTTCTTTATATCCAAAAGGTGGACATAATAGTTGATGGTGGTTTCCGTGTCTGTCCGTTTGGAGAATTATACACTGTGTCGATTATTTGGAGCACCCAACTCCATAAACTT
>JAVTVY010041591.1:0-18553 GCA_036873755.1 Hanleya hanleyi | reverse complement strand
AGCTAGCTGTTGATCTATTTTTAGCACAATCAGTTCAACTTGGACGTCAGCGACCGGGGTGTAGACCCCGATTTAAGGGATGTTCGCGTCATCTGTGACGTCATTAGTGACGTCATCAGTACGAGTAGTAGCGAAAGTGGACATTTTGGGGTAGTGAAGGAAGGTATTTGGGATAGAGAGGGACCATCCTTGGTCCGAATGCGTCGCGTGAGATGTCATCTTGCAGCTCTCGTGATGTAGATCCCGATTTAAGGGATGTTCGCGTCATCTGTGACGTCACACCACCACCTCCATCCCACCACCACCAACCACAGCCGCCATCTTAAACCCACCACCACCTCCATCCCACCACCACCAACCACAGCCGCCATCTTAAACCCACCACCACCTCCATCCCACCACCACCAACCACAGCCGCCATCTTAAACCCACCACCACCTCCATCCCACCACCACCAACCACAGCCGCCATCTTAAACCCACCACCACCTCCATCCCACCACCACCAACCACAGCCGCCATCTTAAACCCACCACCACCTCCATCCCACCACCACCAACCACAGCCGCCATCTTAAACCCACCACCACCTCCATCCCACCACCACCCACCCACAGCCGCCACAACACCGAGTTCTCTTGTAGCAACGCCCGTCAACGCCCGGTGGTGGCGTCGGAGCTCCCGGGTTTCCCAATGACGATCACGTGATCAAGGCATGTCTAGACTTGTTCTGGGTTGTACAGTTCTGCCATACGGAGGATGGGTACTAGTATTTCGCTGACGTCCTAGTAATAAACATAATCTATAGGTGTTGTGGCGGCTGTGGGTGGGTGGTGGTGGGATGGAGGTGGTGGTGGGTTTAAGATGGCGGCTGTGGTTGGTGGTGGTGGGATGGAGGTGGTGGTGGGTTTAAGATGGCGGCTGTGGTTGGTGGTGGTGGGATGGAGGTGGTGGGTTTAAGATGGCGGCTGTGGTTGGTGGTGGTGGGATGGAGGTGGTGGTGGGTTTAAGATGGCGGCTGTGGTTGGTGGTGGTGGGATGGAGGTGGTGGTGTGACGTCACAGATGACGCGAACATCCCTTAAATCGGGATCTACATCACGAGAGCTGCAAGATGACATCTCACGCGACGCATTCGGACCAAGGATGGTCCCTCTCTATCCGAAATACCT
Organism: Hanleya hanleyi; assembly: GCA_036873755.1. NCBI lineage: Eukaryota > Metazoa > Mollusca > Polyplacophora > Lepidopleurida > Hanleyidae > Hanleya > Hanleya hanleyi. Next base: position 17,384 of record JAVTVY010041591.1, on the reverse strand, counting down.
TCCTTCACTGCCCCAAAATGTCCACTTTCGCTACTACTCGTACTGATGACGTCACTAATGACGTCACAGATGACGCGAACATCCCTTAAATCGGGGACTACACCCCGGTCGCTGACGTCCAAGTTGAACTGATTGTGCTAAAAATAGATCAACAGCTAGCTTGCTATAAAAAGGAAACGGCCTGGCCGTTTCATCAGACACTCTGTCAACCACCAAGATGTTCACGTGTACTGCGTGCTCGAAATCATTCACTCGGCGGCACGACTTGCGCCGCCATGAGGCTACCAAGCACGATGGAACCGCCCGGTATAGCTGTACGATATGTAGGCCTACACTGTCGTTTCAGCGCCCAGATCATTTACAGCGCCATGAACGCTCAGTCCACGAGGGCGCGACGGAACAATATAAGGATTGTGGTGAACTCTTCAGGCGACCCAGTCAGTTAAAACGGCATCAGCGTTTGATTCATGGTCCGTCTCCACGGTTTTGGCGACAACTTCCTACTGAAGAGGAGCCGCGGAAGGTCAGATCTAGTGAAGATAAGCCCGGGGAGACAAACGCCACTGGTGATGCGATGACGGAGAGCCCGCCTATACCTACAGTTGGGAAGAGCTTGGATTTCCGGCCGGACCCCACCGTTACGGTTTCGAGTCATACGTCATACATCGAACATTTTCTGGACGAGCCCATAAATGTTCCTAGCGATCTCTTACCCGAAGATCATCCAGAGAGTGACATCTCTCGGCGCCATTGATCCATGACACGGCACTGTTTCCACCGTCATCGCCCTATTCAAGATATCTACAATTTCCCACTGACCAACCTCACCCGTCTACGCAGCTACGTGGAAACCATCTTCAATGACCAACCAACGGCCTTCACATTAAATGTAACATTTGGGTACATCTTATGCCATAAGATGACGGGTGAATTGCGCTATTTCTATTCCAGTGCCTTCAACCCAGTGTACGACCAACCGTTTACCATCATTAACCGGAGGTCACTAGAGATGATGCTGGACAATTGGATGCCTTGAGATGGGCCCAACAACAACGACCCAACACCAAGTGGACAGTGAAGAGGGTGACCAATGTTACGTTTTTCGTGACCAAGACGACCAATCAACCCATCGGTTGAATGCGTCACTCGTGCACTGATGAATACTCAGAATGCGCAAACAACTATCTGAGGATATGTTGCCTCAACGGTATCCTGGCCTGCTCGCCGACGATTAGAATAAACGGTTCAGAGCGAACATGGGCGAAGATGGAACTTTCTGAAATGGAGACTTCTGATTGGACAAGAATACATCTAACGGACAGGAACGAATATGACAGATACAAATGGTGGCCTCTGATTAGGCAAGAGTCTTTTTGAGTTGTAAACATACCCAACGCGGCTCCCCCAGCGTGGGTATGATGTAACATTGGGGAAAATAAACTATATGAAAAAACTTCGTTGTTGTTGTTCTCTCATGTGTCATCCTTGTTGTTGTTGTTGTTCTCTCTCCGGTCTATATCATGACGTCAAGTCGTTATGTAAGAGCGTTAAGGCGTAACGACGGGCGTTGACGGACGTCACTGCATTTCGATGAATTGGTGTCAATTCCATGGAATATCTAGAACATCAAAACTTCTGAGCTATTTCACCAGGGCGTTGAAGCGTTAAGCTTGGCGTTGGCGAGCGTTGCTTACAATATGACACCTCATACGACGCATTCGGACCAAGGATGGTCCATCTCTACACCAAATACCATCCTTTACTGCCCCAAAATGCCCACTTTCGCTACTACTCCTACTGATGTCACCAATGACGTCACAGATGCTGTGGACAGCCCTCAAATCGAGGTCTGCACGCCGAGAACTACAAGATGACACCCCACACGACGCATTCGGACTGAGGATGAAGCATCTCTACCCCAGATACCTTCCTTCACTGCCCCAAAATGCACACTTTCGCTACTACTCCTACTGATGACGTCACCAATGACGTCACAGATGCTGTGGACAGCCCTCAAATCGAGGTCTGCACGCCGAGTTACAAAATGACACCCGACACGACGCATTCGGACCAAGGATGGCCCCTCTCTACCCCAAATACCTTCCTTCACTGCCCCAAAATGCACACTTTCGCTACTACTCGTACTGATGACGTCACCGATGACGTCACAGGTGACGTAAACAGCCCTCCAATCGAGGTCTACACCCCGAGAGCTACAAGATAATACCTTCCAGGACGCATTCAAACCGTGAATAATCCATGTCGACCCCAAATACCTTCATGTACTGCCCCAAAATGGCCACTTTACTTATTACAATCAACTGCGCATGCGCAGATTAACACTACTTGCACTTTAAAACACACCATTCTGACTCTAACCCACACAAGCTTCACTTTGACACCTTTCTCGACCCATTCGGACCCATAGCGGTCCATCTCTACCCCAAACACACACCTACATACCCCCCAAAATGCCTGCTTTCTCTACTACGGGCCAGTCTGCGCATGCGCAGACTATTGAACACGGACGAACCATTAGTGTAGTCAAGTGCTCCTCCACGAGAGCTTCAAAATAAGACCTCACTCGACCCCATTGGACCACCAGGGACTCACCTAGACTCCAACATGTCCACCCCGTATGGCCCTATAGAGGCCTTGGTGACTTTTTTCAAAAATTTCACCGATTCGCACGGGGACACTTCCTATCATGTTCTACATGACGAGACGAGTAAAACGAGACCCCACAACCCTACCGCAAATGTATAGAAGTACGTTTCCCAGGGGGACAAACATTGATCCTATACCCCAGTATGGGACTATAGTCTATATGGGGCTATATCGTACTTTTTCAAAAAATTTCACCGATTCGCACGGGGACACTTCCTATCATGTTCTACATGACGAGACGAGTGGAACGAGACCCCACAGCCCTACCGCAAATGTATAGAAGTACGTTTCCCAGGGGGACAAACATTGATCCTATATCCCCAGTATGGGCCTATATGGGGCTCGGTGACTTTTTTCAAAAATTTCACCGTTTCGCTCCGGGACACTTCTTATCATGTTTGTCTTGACGAGACTAAGAAAACGAGACCCCACAACCTATACCGCAAATGTTGAGAAGTAGGTTTCCCAGGATGGTCCTATACCCCCCATACCCCATATAGGCATTTTCCCGTAATTTAGGATAAAGTCCGTGTTCCGTATTTTTTCAGGAAAATTTTTACATACACCCACCCTGGAACTAGGGGGAGATAACTCTATTGATAGGCAAGCCCCGTTAAGCCCGGCGACCTATATACTCCCCATACCCCATATAGGCATTTTCCCAGGTTTTTCGATAAAGTCCGTGTTCCGTATTTTTTTTTTTCAGGAAAAATTTTACATGCACCCACCCATGCTTGAAATATACTTCACTTTGATACCTCATACAACTCCATCGGCCCATTAGGGGCTCCCCTAGCTCCAAAACGTCTAGCAGGACCCATACAAGGTCCAATTTTCGACACTAGGTGACCACATCCCGACGAAATGGCCAGTTTTCGGCACCGGATGTGCCGCCATCTTGAACATATGTGCCGCCTTCTTGGATATGGCCCATAATGCACCGGGTCAAAATACTCGCTTCTGATTGGCTGAGAGCTCTGTGACGGATTTGAAATACTCGCTTCTGATTGGACGAGAGCTCCGCATTGCTTCTGCGCATGCGCAGAATGATATTCCTACCGCACACCCAACCCATCAGATGCCCCTTCACGAATGCTTCACTTTGATACCTCACTCAACTCCATCGGCCCATTAGGGGCTCCCCTAGCTCTCAACACGGCTATTTTCATACCCTTGGGCCACCGCGCATGCGCGGAATGACGATATTTCAACCCCACACCCAGCCCATTAGATGCCCCTTCACGAATGCTTCACTTTGATACCTCACTCGATCCCATTGGACCATTAGGGGCTCCCCTAGCTCCAAAACGTCTATTTCCATACCCTTCGGCCACCGCGCATGCGCAGACTGCCGATACTTCAACCCCACACCCAGCCCATCAGATGCCCCTTCACGAATGCTTCACTTTGATATCTCATTCGATCCCATTGGACCAGTAGGGGCTCCCCTAGCTCCAAAACGTCTATTTTCATACCCTTGGGCCACCGCGCATGCGCAGAATGCCGATAGTTCAACCCCACACCCAGCCCATTAGATGCCCCTTCACATAAGCTTCACTTTGATACCTCACTCGACCCAATCGGACCATTTTATCTAGGGACTACTTTTTCTCCGCGGAAGCTTTTTCCCCGAGACCGAATTACCGTCAAAACCGCGGCCATACCGCATCACCGCGGGGGAATACAAAGGTTACAGGTTGCCGGAACTATAGTCACCCAGAGTTACCTCCCCCTAGATTGGAACTCTCTTGTGCTGGAGGTAGTTTTCCCCCAACGATCACATGATCGTCACGTGATCAAGTTACGCCCCAAATACGGCCCGGGGGAACAAAAAAGTAGGTCAATGTGCGCTGTGCCGTGTTTACGCTACTACTAATGTTATTATATGAATTAGGTCTTTGGATTATGGATGCGGAAATTCTAATGGACGACAGCTGAATATTGAATGACGCACTAGACGCTTGCATCATAAAACTTTTTCTGTTGTTCTTTCTGCTGTAGTTTCTACAAACAAGAATCTGGTATGGACAACAGTAGATGTCACATCTCCTAACCGGACATTGGCCTTTATTAGTGGAGACCCAGCCACCATCCCTACTCGTAGTGTACGTATTGAGGCTTTACAAGTTGCCAAAGTCAAGCCAAGAAGAGATACTGGACCTCTTAGTTTTCATTACAAGGAAGGGAAGATATACTTCGTTGACTTGGCTGATCATGCTATTTACCAGGTCACCACGAATAACACTGTTTCTGCCATACATCGGGGATATGGAAGTAGTTTTCAGATGGCCGTGGATTGGTGGACATGGAACATTTACTGGGTAGATGAGGTGTATAATTGGATAGCGGTGAAACCTTTACGCGGCGGGGACCTCTACGATTTCAAGGTTCTCGTAGAATCCGAAGTCGAGAAGCCACTTGGTATAGCAGTCGATCCGTCTCGGGGGTAAGTAATTCAGATGTTGACACTATATTAAGGGTGAACTGCAAAGCTTATAATTTTATCTAAAATGTTCCGTTATACATCTTGTCTTATGTCACATAACTTTTATACGTTTTCGGGGCAAATATATTTTGCAAAATTGTACTAATAACAATATTGAAGTTATCCTGTTATAAATCCGTCTTGAAAACTTTCATCGCTTGTCTCTCTTGGTTTGTAGAACGTTATGGCGTTATAGCGGTCTCCTTCATAGACTGGCCGCCGTCGTATAATAACGTTGGGCCGATTGACGACAGGCTTCTAATAATGCCGACCTTCACTGTAGCGGCGATGTCATGACCAGACAATATCTAAATTGGAGCGGCGCGCGGCTTAGTTTAGAGAAAAAGTTCACTAATTATACCCCTCTTCATGATATATTTTTTCATATTTTTTAATCGTATTTTTTTTCGTAAACATGTGACTCTAAAAGCCACGAATAATTCTATTTATATATGGCGCAAAGTTCTGATGCTACGCTATTTCAGGCAAATTGGAAATATGACAATAGCGAATGTCAACTGGGTTGACCATGACAAAAACTCTCAAACATTATCTGTAAAAGATGAAAACACTCCTTTCTCTTTTGCGACTCTCAACAAGAAGCTTTTTCGGACTATACTTCGGGTATCGATTGGGTGTGCAAAGCTGTTCACCATCACCCTGTATTATACAACTGGTACAATCATGATACAAGGAAATTTTTGTCAAGAATGGGTCCAAACTGAGTTGGATAAATTGAAACAACTTGTGACCACAGTCATCCAGATGTGCAGACAGGGCAATCATTCTGAGGCCCCATTTGTGACCAGTAAATTAGCTCTTCCAGTCGCCATCGTACAGGCAGAAAAAGAAGAACAATTAACTAATCCTGCTAAATCTGTTGAAAACACTGTTGTGTATGTCTCTGATGACAATACAGTTGTCCGTGTCTTTGATGACATCTGATGACAACACTGTTGCCCGTGTCTCTGATGACAATACAGTTTTTCGTGTCTCTGATGACAACACTGTTGCCCGTGTCTCTGATGACAATACAGTTCTCCGTGTCTCTGATGACAACACGGTTGCCCGTGTCTTTGATGACAATACAGTTCTCCTTGTCTCTGATGACAATACAGTCGTCCGTGAGTCTGATGACAATACAGTCGTCCGTAAATCTGAGGACAATACAGTCGTCCGTGTCTATGATGACAATACAGTCTTCCGTGTCTCTGCTGACAATACAGTTTTCCGTGTCTCTGATGACAACACTGTTGCCCGTGTCTCTGATGAAAATACAGTCGTCTGTGAATCCGATGACTATACAGTCGTCCGTAAATCTGATGACAACACTGTTGTTCGTTCCTATGATGCAGAATGTACCGTTAGTACTGATAATAGCAGTGACAATATAGATCATCATACAGTTTCTGAGTCTAACTCTTCAGCTCAACTATATGTACAGAAAAGCCTAAATGTTCCTCACATTACAGTAACCAATACTGACACAGAAACGATCACAGATCTAGCCCCCAGAATGTCACATGAAAATATAAGCAGTACTCATTTGTGTGATAAAACGAACATTACTCCAAAGGATAGAAATGAGTGCAATCTTCTCCAGCAAAGTGAAGCCACAAATGATACTCAGCATATTGTAGAAACAACATCAACTGAAAATCCTCCAAACAGCGTTGATCCTGTTAGCACAGTCTCCAATGAGTCTGTAATCTCTCAAGAACAGAGCAAGGAAACTCCTCAGCCTACCCAGGGTAAGGCGCAGGGCCTTGGAGAGGGTCACACATGCAATGCTCCTCAAACTCTGATAAACGTTGAAGGTCTAGTGTCGGCCTTTCACCAGTTAGAAACAACGGTAGGGGAATTTGTTCTTCAATTCCAATCAGTGTCGGAGGAAATTAAAGACCTGAAGGTACAAACAGCCAATAGGCTGAAAGCGGAAATGACATCCATAAATTCTGAAATAAACACTTTAAAGTGCGAAAGTGAGACACAACAAGGAAAACTCGTGAAGATGGAAACCCGCCTATTAGCCTTGGAACAACAGAACTCAGGCTTAATTGAGATTGTGAAATCTCAAACTAAAGTGAACGAGACTTTATCTGACAGGCTTTCAAAGCTTGAAAACTCACAAATATCATCTCTTCCAAGTCTATCAACAGGACCATCTGTTTCCACATCTACGGAAAATGTACAAATGCAGGTAGCTCCCAATGCCCTTTGCACAAACAGGTTTGGACCGTTGTCGGAGGTAAACAGATCTAGCGGGACTCTAAGTTTGCAGACTGCTCCGAGTACAGACAGGACAGATGAGAAAACAATCGAGGGTACTGCCCTCAAGCCGTGGCATTCTGAATATAAGCCTACTACAAGTGTATCACATACACAGAATAACGAGGAGACTGGGTTACATAAAAATGTAAATACCCTGCACATCCCAGAAGATACAACCGCACTAATTCTTGGCGATTCAATCCTTCGTCCACTGGATGAGAAACGCTTATCCAGGGGTTCGGAACAGGTAACAGTTGCATGCTTTCCTGGGGCAGGGATATCTGATATAACTGAAAAGATGCTAAACAGTGAGGACAACAGACATGTCAAACTGGTGATCCTACATGTTGGGATCAATGACTGTAAGAAGTCACCATATCAGATCAGTCCTGATCAACTCCATGAGTTGCTTACCACTGTGAAGAGGAAGTTCCCTTCGGCCAGCATAAAATATTCAAAAATCCTCCCGAGCAAAAGTCGACAAAAGCTTTATGCAGCCATCACACAAGCTAATGAGGTGGTACAGACAGTATGTCGGCTACGGAGAATCTCTTTGGTTGATACTGACTATGTATTTCAACATCAGGATGGATCAGCTAAAGTTCACTTCTATCGTGATCATATTCATCTCAATCATTTGGGGTGTGCAGCACTGGCTCGGGCCATGCTATCAACGATATATGGCTCAATTCATGAAACTAGCACCACACGGCATCAAAAAGTCAATAATCGCGTGTCCCACCCTATCCCAGTACATTACAGCTATAGAAGTTCTGAGGCCCCACAACGTACCAACTATAGAAGTTCTGGTGTCCCACAACGTATCACCTACAGAAGTTCTGAGGTCCCACAACGTACCCTCACTTCACCACGACCTGCATGGCGAACAGTTACGAAGTCGGAGAAACGAGGTACTCAGGACATCTGGTATAATGCTACTAGTCAACCCTGGAAGGTCGGCCAAGATTTATGGAGGGATACTGTACAGCCATCTATGTCATCAGAACATCCAAAATATAAACCTTCATACCAATCAGTTCATTCCGAATGGCCTTTACCTGACAAGAACATTGATACTCTCAGTAGCACAATGCCTAAACCAGCATTGGATGCTACAAGCTCTCAATCATCGCAGCGCAACACAATTCAACAAGTTGTTGCGCTTTTATCCTCTCTATTTTAACAATCTGTTTGGGTTATAACACGATTGTGTGACCACAAGCATATCGTGCTAGACAAGAAGAGAGAAAACACTGAATTCTTGTAATTGTTTGAATTCAATTTATTGCCGACGGTATGGTATACAATTCAATTCAATAGCCATGAAGCTCTGAATGAATGTTGTATTTCTACAATAACGTTAATTATAGTCCATTATAATATTGCATTCATGATCTGTGCTGAAGTCTCTAGCCAATAAGATCAAATAGTATGCATTCTTGTAGCGATACAAGTATTTAATACACCAATTATAATTAATCTTACAATTAATTTGATACAATGTATTATTTAATGATTGATAATTCTATTCCATCATAGATGGCAATACAGGATACAGCATTCTTAAAAACGCTAATAGTTATTAATCTCTGGTCCAGTGTTGTATTTCTAAAATGATATTAATTATAGTCCATCATATATATTGCATAAATGACCTGAAAGTTGTACTCCAGTCAATGCAGTAACATGGTACATGTATTCTGGTAGCGATAAAGGTATTTCATACACCAATTATTAACTTTAAGATAAGATAACTCTCCCTTGTCAAACATGAATTATCCCCCCCCCCCTCATATGTAAATGAACATTACACCCTTATGTTTTAGATATAACACTTGTGATAATATTTTCGCACATGATAGCCTGCAAGCTTTATCCCATACAAGTTACATTGTTTATATTATATCCTTTATGTCTAACAATCAACTGAGCTGTTCATTCTGGAACATTCACGGTCTCAGCAAAGATAAGTTAGAGAATACAGACTTTCTTAACTCTGTCAATAAATTCAGTCTGATAGGGCTTGTAGAAACTTGGCGACCAGACGATTTCCAACTTTCTCTTCCTGGGTATGAATGCAAATTCTTTAATGACGCTCCACGAGTCAAAGATAGCACACGTGGGGGTATAGCACTTTTTTATAGATCATGTCTTACTGTAAATATTGTATATACATCTGATGTCATGGTGTGGGCCAAGATCTCGAAAGATTCTATAAGTACAAATGATGATATATACATGGGTATTATATATATACGTCCAAATAACTCCCCATACTGGAAAGCATTTCCCAAAGAAAGGGACCCCTTTCAAGAGGTTGACCAGATGGTCGACTTCTATTCTACAAAAGGAATGATCATGCTTGGTGGAGACTTCAATGCTCGAGTGGGTACTGTACAGGAACTTATTAACAATGATGGTGTAGATTTTCACCCACATATACCTGATACATATTTTAATGTAATAACGTCAAATAGAAATAATCAAGATGTAAAAGTAGATACCTTTGGTCGGAAACTCCTTGATCTGAGCCTAGCTCATAAACTAATACTTTTGAATGGTAGAATGGTTGGTGACAGACTTGGCAAATTTACATGTCATACATATAATGGACGCAGTGCTGTAGACTACACTTGTGCAACTGAATCTTTATACCAATACATCAAATATTTTCATATATATCCTTTAACATCACTGTCTGACCATTGTCAACAAGCTGTATATCTCAATCCATTTATAAATCAACCTACAATTCAAACTAAACATAATCAAAAATTTCAAAAAATTAAATTTAAAAGAAAATGGACCAAAAATAGTGAGGGTTATATCCTAAACACTTACAGTATGCCTGGAATACAAATTCAGCTTAATAATTTTATGATGACATCATACAGGGAAAGTAATGCAGAGGTTGACAAATGTGTTGATGACTTCACACAAATGCTACACACTTTTAATTGTCATGCTACTGTTGTAGTAAAATCTAATAAGACCTCACAAAAGAACAAATGGCACGACAAAGAATGCAAACAAGCTCAGAATAACATGAAAAAAGGCTATAGTAATTAGAATTCTAACCAAACTGATGTAACCAGACTAAACTACCTTATATTAAAAAAGAATTATAAAAAACTTATTCGCTCAAAAAAAACAAGATTATTATACTAACCTAGTGAACCAGTTAAGAGAATGCACATCATCTGATTCATCTAAATACTGGAAAATCATCAAAACATTAGGTGATCAACCCAAATCAAGGATAGATGCTGATAAACATGTTCTATTGGATCATTTTATAAATTTATCTGATGTACCGGTACATAATTCAGTTAAAAATACAAATTATCCCACACATCCAAACTCAACCACTGATAATTCATTAAACGAAACCCTGAATAAACCTATTTTAGCTGAAGAGATTCATAGTAATCTGAAGCTTTTAAGACTTAATAAAAGTCAAGGTGAAGATACTATAAGTAATGAACTACTTCGAACTACAATTCCGTTAATCATAGATCAAACGATCAAACTATTTAACCTGGTACTCGACAGTGGTCACTTTCCAGATGCATGGTCAGCATCTACTATTATTCCCCTACCCAAAAAAGGCAGTAAAATTGACCCGAATAATTATCGGGGCATTGCTCTTAGCAATGTTTTAGGCAAACTATTTGTGAAAATAATAAATACCAGGCTTACAACCCATCTGGAAACTAACGATCTTCTAAGTCGAAATCAAACTGGCTTCCGTAAAGATTATCGTACAACAGACAACATATTCACACTCCGCACTATAATTGATAAATATCAATCCAATAAGAAACCAGTTTATACATGTTTCGTTGATTTCAGGAAAGCTTTTGACTCTGTCAACCGCGATCTTCTTTTTGACAAATTAAAGGAAAAGGACATAAATGGTAAAATATTCTCCATACTAACATCTTTATATGATAACATCAAGTATAAACTCAAGGTCAATGATGAAATGTCGGACAGTTTCCAATCCTATGTAGGAGTTCGACAAGGGTGTAGCATATCTCCAACACTCTTCAATATATTTATCGATAATATAAAAAAACTTTATACCACAGGATTCTGATCCCGTTCAATTGAATGGATTCAATGTATCACATCTTCTATTTGCAGATGATCTTATGTTAATTTCCGAATCGCCTGAAGGCCTACAAAGATGCCTGAACAGTCTAGACATATTTTGTCAAATTAATAAACTAAACGCAAACTTTGAAAAAACAAAAATTGTTATATTCAAGAGAGGACCTAAATGTGTAGATCACAGCTGGCGATTAAATGACACAGAATTAGAAATTGCAGACAGTTACCAATATCTTGGAGTGACTTTTTTCAGAACTGGAAATTTTAATGAATGCACCACTATGTTAGGAAATAAAGGATTACGTACATCTTATGCCCTGCATAACAATCTAGAACATAGAAATATCCCAATAGATATTTCTTGTCATTTATATAAAACTTTAATAAAGCCAGTTATATTGTATGGTTCGAAAGTATGGGGGACAGATTATCTACTTAGAAAAAACACGGACACTTTAAATCCGGAAAAAATTCAGAATAGATTCTGTAAAAGACTTCTAGGGGTTCATAGAACAACGAATAATAATGGTGCGAGAGCAGAATTAGGGATATATCCATTGATGCTTGACATTGCTGTAAGGGCCATAAAATATTATGATTATATTAACAGTTACCCAGACAGGCTAACTTATCATGCCTTAGAAGAACAACGTAAATTATGTCAGCATCGAACTGGTTGGCTGTACAAACTTACTAAATATATCAACGATACGTTAGGCCTAGATCATAAACAATGCTCTCAATCACAAATAATACAAGCCCTAAACTCTCACTTTGAATACCAATTCAACCAATCTATGCAGGACCATGCTGATGGAACAAGTAACAAAATGAGAACATATCGTATATTAAAAAACAATATTAAGTTAGAGGAATATCTGCTTCTGATTCGTAACACCAAAGTGAGAACATTCCTAGCAAAACTACGTCTCAGTAATCACAAACTGAAAATTGAGACTGGTAGACATACGCGTCCAATCACACCTGTGGAGCAACGCTTATGCCCCAAATGTAATATAAGAGAAGACGAATTCCACTTTGTTATGCATGCCAAATTTTCAATATTGAGAGACAAAACAAATGAAACAAATATTGTCTTTGGTACTTTGACACCGGATGGTAAATTTTTGTATTTATTAACCAATAATGATCGCCTTCAAATAAACCTGATTGGTGATAACCTATACAGTTGGTACAACAAGAGACTTGACCTACTACCATGATATATATGTAGTAATGTATGCATTCTGTTTGAATGTTCATGGCTATATGTAGCCTACATATTATGTTCAGTATAAGCTATAGATAAGATACTTGTAGTCTAGTACAGTGTCAGCTCAATAAAAGAGCTACATTTATGAATACCTAGGCCCTATGATATGACGGAACGTAAAACTGTATTTCTGACTTCATTGGTATTCTTGTTCTTAACCCTATATTTGGGGTAAGCATTTTACTTTGTTTTGTTTTGTACTCTGCCCTATACCGGGTGTTTGGTGCAATAAACTTGAACTTGAACTTGAACTTGACCTGTTGACGTGTATTTGTGACGTTATGCAACAATCGGATTAACAATTTCGTTATAACGTCGTATTGTGACGTTGTGTAAAATTCTGCTGTGACGTTACGGACTGACGCGGACCCACAGACCTCTCGTCAAGCTGTGCAGCCTGTTCTTGACAAGGCCGAACTGAAGGTCGATAAAAGAAACAATCTTTTACAGAATATCATCATATAACACTATCCGTTATCAAATCCTAAAACAAGATGAAATAGACGCATATCTTGAGCGATAATTTTCACATTGATCTGTAGCACTTCCTCTACGCATCAAGCCATTTCATAAACACTCCATGTTGAAAGTATGCGCTCAAATTCGGCCGCTATTACGTCTTTTCATTATTAGATACTGGTCCAGAAGCTTAGCGATAGCGGGTCATGCGCAGTGGATGGGTACTAGTCTATCTTCTTCATTGAAGTTTTATTTAAATGTGACGTCATACTACGTCGGATGAATGAGCGAGGACCACTATAACGTCATAACGTTCCAAAAACAACGGGAGGCAAGCGATGACGTTTTTAAAAGTTCTGACTCTCGTTCTCTGGTGGTACAAGTTCTGACTTCTCATATACCCAAAATAAAACAATAACCCTCAGAACTATTAACCGCACATATTTGTAACAACTATAGAAGTTCTTGTTTTATGACGTTTTAACAGAACATTGGAAAGCTTTTCAGTTCACCTTTAAGCTTATGACGAATCAATATTAAATTTAATTAATTCCCATGATAGGACTGTCTGGTATCTCCTGATATCTGATGTGCTAATACATAATATCGATGGTGTTATCAGCGTTGGGGTTGAAATTGTTCAGAAGATATTCTCATGTATGTTCCTATTTTAGATATATGTACTGGACTGAAATAAGTCGAAATCCGCGAGTCAAACGAGCGACATTGGACGGCACAAATCAGCAGGTTATCGCAGCTGGTGGACTGCTCGGTCCAGTCTCATTGAGCATTGACCCTCAGACTGGAAATGTGTTCTGGGTAGATTCTCGCAAATTTACCGTGGAACGTTGCAGTTTTGATGGCAGTCAAAGGACGGTTATACAACAGTTGAGATCGTATCAACTCATTGGTATATCTTACTATCAGGTTGGTCAAATTATCTTTATATTGATACCATATATGATTTTCGCGTAATAAAGGTTTTAGGTTTGTTTACCCTTGAACCAGTTTTTACTTAATGAGAGGTAATGGACTAATGTTTACTTAACCAGAAGTAATGGATTAAAAACCCTAACAGACTTCCAAAATTCGAAAAATATCTTCTGATATTGGAGTATCAGGTTTCATTATTTTTTTTTTTGTCATTTCGAAGATAATCTAGAGTTTGGTAATGCCATACATTTTATTGTTGTCCTGGCAAGGTATATTAAAAGCGTATGCTGTCAATATTATCAATGGTGGTTAATGGTAAAGTTTCATTTGACTAAGCTTCACATTTGTGTTAAGTCATATTCAGGGAGGCCAGTTTTATAGAATTCGGTTCTGCATGCAATCTGTAGATGGTATTTAATGCTATTATGTAGTCATGCCTTTGTCTTATTTGTCTTTAGAGCCATATTTATATTACGGACCGGCAGAACAAACAGCTCGTAGCTCTAAGAGAATCTGGCACCCTCGCCTATAATGTGTTTGTTGGACAATATGGAATACCACAGGCAATAACTGTATACGCACAGGAGTCTCAGCCCGATGGCATAGGTAAATACTGTTATTAATACATTCACACAAAATTTTATGAAAGACATCATTGAAAGCGGTTGACCGCTTCACTTTTGTGGGGAACCATCTTGTATTTTTATTTTTATTTCATAAAATAATTACGATGATACTAACTGTCATACGAAATAGATATTTCCATTATTGACGTGGAAATTATTTTATGGACGACGCGGCTGAATATTGATTGCTGTGGTCCCGAAATAAGCAAGAATTTCTTTTATCCAAACATATCTACCAGAAGTGCACTTAGGCCTCGGAATTAAGGCCGGATTAAAGGTTTTCGAGCACCAAACTTTTTGCTTATTTAACAGAGGAAAAACTTCCACGAGACATAAAATATCAGAGACTAAATGCTCTCGGGCATGATAAAGGCGGAAAGCCCAAACGGAAGATAGTGAAACTGAAAGAAGCCGCATATAAAGGACACGTCATCCTGACGCAACATAGATGTTTCACTTTCCATCCATACTTCGCGCATTTTGATATTTAATGAGGTTGTATCGATATATGCAGGACCTCATACTATATTATAATACATGTACTTTTTCGTAAATTTAGATCATTGCTTGAGCCGCGGATGCCAACATTTCTGCGTAAAAACGCGTACCAGTGGAAGATGTTTATGTCAAAATGGTTATACACTGGGCGTCGATGGCATATCGTGTTCAGGTACGAAAAATGAATGGAAAACTGTGGATAAACTATTTTTTTCTAATTTACTCAGACAAATGTAAACAAATGAACGAAACAATTTATAATATGCAGCATTATGCAATTTGCTAAACGTTATTTCGAGAAACAGCTTTGCACGAAAATCAAGTTGACGCTGATTGTTTGATTGATACCTAAACCAGCGGATCAAAACGAATGATTTTGTGACACGTACCCGTTTTACCTTTTTTCGCCTACAGGATCGTATGTGTACGCTGCAAAGAGTCTTGTCTTCGCCAACAGCACGCATGTCTGCTTTGACAGCATCACTGTCGTTAATTCAGAGAAACCCATTTCCATGAACTGTCCTGTTAATTCCGGTACAGACATCATTGCCATAACTCCGGACTCAAACCGTGGTCTAGTGTATTTTGCCGATAGAAACAAGGGACAAATATGGAGTCTATCATTAAGAACTGGAACTTCTACTGTGATCTATAACAACACTGGTCGAGTGGAAGGTTCGTATTCTACTGCTTCTTTCTAGAAAGTACGTAAGATGGCTTTCAGTATTGCATCGACTGTGACGGATTGGTGCGTCTCGCGTCTTAAAACGACCGAAAACATCTATCCTGATCTTTGCGTAATAAAAATTGTATTTTAAAAATATTATAATGTATACAGGTACTAACTATATTGATGTAAAATATATTACTATGGAAAACCGGTAGAGACATTATTGCAATAGTGATAAGAATCTAGACTAAATTTAAGCCGTCTTATGTGTATACGATATTTGTGGTAAATCTGAGATTTTGCTGGATACCAGGTCCGCCTCGTTTCCACAATTGTTATCCAGACTACGTTACCAGTATTGTCTCTAATGCTATGTGCAGGTCTGGTTTATGACTGGCTGAAAAACGTCATCTACTGGACTGACTCAGGAAGGAGACAGATCAAGTCATATAACATTGCAACAAGGGGCGTCAGAACTACTCTGCAGACCAGCGATACCTTGGGGCGAATAACTATTGATCCTTATAATAAGTAGGTATATTTACCGATATATCTAGTTCAATGCGAATTATTTTGACACGGGAAAAACAGACAGCAATGGGCATTTCTTGCCACAATAACCTGAAAGATTTGAGATTGAAAAGAATTCTGATGGTTTTATAGAATCTATCTCAGATATAAACGTAATCGGCGTAAAACTGTTAATATACTTGAGCTGTGAAATGGTTTTTGAGAGAAAACGAATAAATTGGTCTTCAGCGAGATTTGAACTCACGATCCCGGCTAAACGCACCTATGCTCTACCGACTGAGCTATGACGGTATTACACCCGTGGATTGTCCCTGTGATGACCAACCTTCTCTCTCGGTGTTGCATCGTGCGCAACTGGTTCTATCATGAAGAAATGATATTTATGTCTCCCCCAACTATGTTGGGGGGAGACATCTAGTGTTTGTGATGTCTGTCTGGATGGATGTCTGTCCCCATGCCTTGTCTGCAAGATATCTTGAGATGGAATTTCACCAAACTTGGATGGAAGCTTCATTGGGATAGCCCCCTCATTTTATTAGGTGTTGGTGTGTGTGCGTGCATTCATCCGTCTCCGGTGTCTGTCCGTCCGTCCATCTACTTGTACATGTATATACAGGCCTTGTCTGCAAGATATCTTGAAAACTACTGGATGGAATTTCACTAAACTTGGATGGAAGCTTCAGTGGGATAGCCCCCTCATTTGATTAGGTGTTGGTGTGTGTGCGTGCATTCATCCGTGTCCGGTGTCCGTCCGTCCGTCCATCTACTTGTACATGTATATACAGGCCTGGTCTGCAAGATATCTTGAGAACTACTGGATGGAATTTCACTAAACTTGGATGGAAGCTTCAGTGGGAT